>CABFOW010009964.1:0-11992 GCA_902141385.1 Timema californicum
CGTATAGCCCAAACGGATAGTAAGACGCGGTGCTAATAATAATACTTTCCTAAGAAGAGATTTAAAAATAAAATTTTCGTTTTTAGACTAGAGATAAATAGAATTAACATATCTTAATAGATAACTCAATTGCATTTTTTTCCCCTTTCAACACTAAACTTTTACACTTTACTTATTTGTCTTGGACTTGAAGAGGGAACACTATCCTAAATATTTCTTATATTTAATTTCTCTTCATTTATTTCAAACCACATGATTTTAAGACTTTTCGATGGTATTCACATGTGATAAATGGAACTACTTACTTATTCTATGACATTAGGAATTTGAACATTCGTTGCTGCACTAAAAAAATACACCACCTCTCGCAATCTTGAGTTAGTTCTATCCATTCCATCTCATTACACCCCATCTCTTTCATGTCCATTCTAATGATATCCTCCCATCTGCGACTAGGTCTTCCCAACGGTTTCTCTTGCCAGTCGGTACCTACATTCTTCTATTTGCGCTGCATGTCCTGCCCACCCTAATCTGCGAGATTTGATTATCCTAACAATTTAAAGGGTATGTAGCTTATTGTCAACTAAACTAACATTTTGGCTTTCCACTTCCCCCCGACTAAGACCAAACCTATTCTAAGTTTTCCTTGTTTTACTGCATGAATATTTGTTCAGGTATTTGAACCAGAATAATATTAACTTTCTTTCCTTTACATTTACCAATCAATTTTGTAATTTAGATTGGATTGTGCCAAAATTTAAAAAAAAAAAGTGTTCAAGATTAGCTATTGTTGCAAAAGCTGTCAACAACTGTTGATACGAATCTAACCAGCTCTTTTTTAAATTTTACTCAATCAAACCATGAAGCATATGCTGTAATATTAAACAGTTTCCACCAAGTCAATTGAGGGGTGGCACGAAACTGCACACACAACCAATATGAGAGATAGTTGATAGTGGGATAAAACTACTACTGATAGAATTCAGACGCTCCAAGACTAGTTCTTTTTGTTTTTCAATTTAATTTCATGGACGGAATCTATGATGACATAAGTTCACCAACATGACCTAATGCCATATTCTTACGTTTTAAAAAATATGTCAGTATACTGTCTGGTTAATTTTTTTTAGGTTATTTATAACTTTTCCCACACTTCTACAGCGAATATCTTTTAACATTTTGTAAATTATTTTGCATGGTATCTATTGGGATATATCAACAGATAAATACCATGGTATATCTGTTATCTGGTATCTGTTGATAAATATCCTCAAACATTGGCAAGGGGATAAGTATGGTTTATTTCTACCACTGGAAGTGTTGTATTTAAACAAATTAAAAGTATTTGTAATATGAACTATGTTAATAGATAAAAACTAGGAAATATCGCTATATCCAAGTCCTCAACAATATTCAAATGAGTTACAAAAGTTAACTTTGTGTAAATGTATACATCCATTAAACAACCTTATACTAAACTAATTCAAAGCCCTTGTTGAAGTAATATTATAGCACAGTCTCTATATAATATTTAAAAAAACAAACAGTTAAAGCACCTAAAATAAAGTACAATGCTTTAAAACCATGTTCCCAAGTTAATTTTTACAAATTATCTTTCAAATGCAACAAATTTATTGTGCTCCAAATGCGAGCAAATAAGATAAATAAATATATAACTAACAATTATAATAGTTAATATTGATATGCCTTGTGGAAATATGGCCCTGGAACTGTATTGTACCAATCATCCAAATACTCACGGCTCTTTAAAAATAAGCAAGATAACCAACACAGCACCCTTTCCTGGGTAACGCTAATTCAACATTACCCAAAAGTAGGATAGTCTACTTACTTTTCCAACTATCTAGCCAAGTTCTCTATTCCAAATAATCTATTGAGAGAGAAGCACTAGATTAATTTACTGGAGGCCTTTACAGATTGTGTACATTTTTACATGTGTCATAAAAAAACAAAACATTATTTTTTTCTTTAATATATATAAACACAGCAACACTTTCCATCTACCATTTGTGGTTTAGAAATTAAAGTTTGTGATTTCAGGCACTTTATAGTTGACAGCTGTGGAAGCGTAGAACAAGATGTATGCAGCACCAGTCCTAACATCGTTAGTTGAC
Organism: Timema californicum; assembly: GCA_902141385.1. Lineage (NCBI taxonomy): Eukaryota > Metazoa > Arthropoda > Insecta > Phasmatodea > Timematidae > Timema > Timema californicum. Next base: position 2,136 of record CABFOW010009964.1, read on the forward strand.
AATTCACTCACTTCCTGGTCATCAAATTTATACCATTGACCATACCTGAAAAAACACTTTGATCACTACAAAAATGTACGTAGTGATGCATTTGACTCATGTTTTTTTTTAGGAAGCATCCATGACAATAAGTTGAAAGAAAAAGAAAAATTACAAAAATCCATTATAATGATGAATTTGGATTAAAAATAAATTGAGTGAAACAAAAAATCAAAAGGAAGAAACATAAATACTCTAAATATGTTTTATTATTTCCATTTTTATGAAGTTTCATTGCATGGGTCCCTTTCTTTATAAAAGTGATTCAATAGAACAAAACCTAGATTGGAAGATTAAAAGTTGTGGCCTATTTCCTTTAGAAGCGACTATCTACCTCTTTGTCTAGTGAGAGCAGTGTAAAGTGTGAAGTGTGTTTTAAACCGGTAAAAACCATATTGTGTTAGTCCTTACTTGTCCCTATCCCTCTTTCCTGTATGTTCTTAAATGAGTACCGTATCTTTATTTAATTACTATGATATAATAATATTACCTCATAAAGCGAAGAGGTTTTCCTTATAGAGTTATATCATATTTTCGCATCCAATGTCCTTTTCCTGTGTTAGTCCTTTATGTTTTTACCTTTTACATGTTCCTATTTATGTGTCCTATCATTCTTTACCATTTTCCTTTTTCTCACCTTTTGTTTTTTTGATTTCCTCTTTTAGGAAGTCGCGTTGCGCATTTCACACTCCTCCCTGATGAGTTCCGATAGAATGAAATTTGGGTCAGGGGATTGGGCGGTGACGATCAATTTTTCTTTAAGAGGCAACCATTACCTCTTTGTCCATTGGCAGCAGTGTAAAGTGTGAACTGTGTTCTTCTTTTCATTGTAAAAGCCATATTGTGTTAATCCCCTTTTATATGTTTCTATCCACCTTTCCTGTACCTTCTTCCAAATATAATATGATATAATAAATGGATAGGCTCTTTATGCCAAACAAATATAACGTTCCAATTATTTACAGTAGAATATATATACATAATATAATAGTACTGTATATATATTCTTAATTTATTCAACTTACACATTATTTCTACAATAGGCCGTGTAGTGGCCTCCCTCCATGGTTCCGTAGTGATTGCTCACGCCATACAGATTATACTGGCTATAGCGCTGGTCAGAGTACGCCGTAAAGCTGCCCATGTCAAGCGATGTCAAAGGGAAGTCAACAAAATTCTGCTTCTTTCTACTCCAACCATCATGATGGAACCTAAAATCAACGCAATACAATCTAAAAGAAAGAATGTAACTTCCAGGAGAAGAGTGACCTACAACTAGATATTTCAATTTCTGCCTCCATGCTAATAGTTTAATTACCAATTAATGAATTTTTTTTCCATCTTATCTTAAAATATGAAAACCTTACTTCAAATAGTCGGGAAAAAAAAAATTGTTGATAAAAAACCTTTAATATGCCATCTGTTAAAAATGATAAAAGAACAAAATTACAAAAGAAAGTACCAAATTATATAATAAGGGATGACTTGAAAAGGGTAATATTTATTATTTATAACATATTAAATATCAACACGGACAGAATCAGTAGGTGACAAGTACTTCAACTCGGCAACAAGGACTTCCGCTAGTATTGTTATGCTAAAGGAAATGGTTGTAGCCTCTAGATGCCCATGTATTTTGTATTATGAATACCTTTTCCACTTGCTTGGCTTAAACTATTTTTAATAGATACTTATCATCATAACTATCATAAAATATTAATTACTATATTATTATATTAAAATGAATAATAAGTAGTTTTGATTAAATTATGTTAAAAATATGTTCACTCACTCGAGTGATGATTAAAATAAAGATACTGTTAATTCTAATTACCCAACTGGTTTTAATTATCTACAACTATGTAAAGAACCCCAATTTATTACATATACGATCCTTAAGTTAGACATTTTGTTGGGTTTCATGGATAAAACTGTTTATTTCTCTACCGACCTACGTATCGTATATCAATTGTTTGTTTAAAATTGATTCAGGTAATCTGATCACTTAGTAAGCGCTCTTGAGTTTTAAGAATCAAATAACGACTTGCTAATCCATTATTTGTTTTTAAATTGATTTTAACTTGAGAGTTTATTATCTTTTGAAAATTCAAGATTGGAAAGAAAGTTTTGGATTCGAAAAATATAGGATTTGACCCATCTCTAGTAAATACACTTTTACAAACATTTCAATATCTCAATGCCACATGGCGTCTTTGTCACGACTTTGTGTATTAGAATCTTAACTTTTATATGCTTTCCTTTTTCTAATCAATATAAATATGTTTGATGATAGATAATAGTTTCTTAAACAAATCAAAATGTTTCAGTCATTCATTATTTAAATAGTATCTACATTTTTATAGGTTTGAAAATTAAAATTTAGATTTGATCCATCTCTAGTTGAAATAGACATAGATTTATTTGATTACCAAACCTTTCCTTCACCTCTGACAAGACATCTTGTGAATGTGGGGAATGACAGGCCTCCACCGTGGTTCGGATCCCACGTTAAACTGTAGGTCCTCCATTCCATCTCACAGTCACCCTACCATTACACATTAGCGTAAGTGCGTATAACCCGAACGGGTAGTAAGACGCGGTGCTAATAATAATAATAATAATAGTTGAAATAAAAACAAACAAAATATAAGGTATGTGCAAATTGTGCTCACCTCTTGAAATGAACAATGAGTATTGGAGGGAATCTGACAATGTCAAACTTCTTGTGAGCATCTCTCGCCTCTTTACAAGAGGGACAGTTCCATCCTGTTAGGGTCTCTTCTCTCAGGTACAGCCTCACACAGTCCTAGCACAAATTCACACCACATCACACTACGAACAACAAAACAGATAACACTGATGCACATTTTACACTTTTTAAAAGTATTGTTCAAAAATTATATATGCATATAATTTTAATTCAGTTACAATATGTGAAACCTGGTGTTACTACTTGTTAGTAGGATGCTGGTGACATCTGTTGGATAAAACATTATTTATACAATTAGTTACAATAAACTTCCACTGATGTCACTAGTGAGTAGTATACTAGAGACATCTATTGAGTAAAAAATAACTTATACAAGGATAAGAGATTATGTTGCCCGAGCTAGACATGGGTAAGCCAATAATGGTAAGAAGAGGTTGCCTGTGTCATATATGGGCAAGTCAGGCAAGCAGTTAAGATATAAATAAATTTAGAAAAAGGTATAGGAAAAATGAGTAGAAAATATATAAAAGGGAACAAACACAATATGACTTTTACAATGAAAAGGAAAATACAGTTCACACTTTTACATTAATACCATTAGATGAAGAGGTAAAGAGGAGAAAATCGATTGTTACCGCACAGTCTACCGACCTAGGTTTCATTCTATCGGAACTCATCAGGGAGGAGTGTGAAATAGTAATAATAATAATATTTAGCACCGCGTCTTACTACCCGTTCGGGTTATACGCTTTAAGTACTAATTACTCTAATGGAATAGGAATTGGGAAGGTTGAATTAGAGGAAGTGAACCCGCATTTGCGTGGAAGGAGAGTGGAAAACCATTTAGGAAAAACCACGCCCAGTTCACCCGAGTGAGATTCGAACCTTGATCTCCCTGTCCTCAGCAGTAGAGCTCTACACGACAAGCGCGTTAGCCAACTACGCCACCGAGGCGGGTGTTAAATAGTAAAATGACACCGTCACAGGCTGGAAAAAGTGGATGATAATGATTTATAAAACAGGGTGTTATTGGAACAAATCATTTTATTTTAAATTTGTTTGCCAGAACTCTAAAGAATAATAAAAAAGACCCCTTCTTTGGTCTAGTGGTCAGAGTTCCTGACTAAAGATTCGATCCCAGGCGCTTTCAGATTTTCTGTGAAAAAGTGGGTCTGGTATGGGGTCAAACACAGCCCCGTGAGAACAAATGAGGAGCTACTGGAATGACAAAGTAGTGGCTCTGGTCTAGAAAACTGATATTAATAACCGAAGGGCTTGTTGTGCTGAACACATGAAACTCTAAACTAAACATTATTTTAGGCTTTATTAACGGGATATTAAAATAATAATATAGCAATATTTTCAATTTTAACTAAACAATTTTAATTCAAAATGTTAGTAGGCCTACTTTCTTGAAGTCTTTGATTTGTAGACACAACAAAATAAGAAATGAGTTGGCACGGTAACCATATATAAACTTTATGTAATTATTATCTTAAGAGCCAACCTAATAATATTATTATTAATATTATTATTAATAACTATATCATTCAAAGAAATTCCGCAAAGGGTAGTATTTATCTCGTCTTATTTATCAAATAATTTGCATAATTAATAATATTAGTAAAATTATAAAAACCACTTTTGAACTACATACAATGAAAAAATACATTGGAATAATTATGTCTTGATTTATGAAGGAAGAATGAGTAAAACGACAAACAATTTGCAACCATCCAACAACCACTTAAATTGTTTAACTTCTAAGAATAACACTTTTAAATCAATTTCTTTGTATTTAGCTTAGACTGCTTGTACAACTGGGCAGGTTCTCATTTCTCCCCCATTTTAGACATGTTTGCTGTGCCTCAAAGTTAAATACATACATATTTCTAGAAAAAAAGGGCATAAAATGCAATTATAAATTATTCCTTATAAAAAAAAACTCCTTTAAGAACCTTTATTAACCCAGAAATATTTATAGATTCTGGTTCTTAAGCAATTTACTTTTTGAGTTAGAAAATGTTGATATTCATCAGATTCACAAGGTCAATATTTTTCACAATTACAAATACTCTTTGTCTTTTTTTTGAAAAGTTAAAATAGTTTACACATCACTTTTGTTGTGTTTGAATGTTTTTAAGTTAGTGACAAAATCACAACTGAATAAAAATGACAAAATGCCTTCTTAATGAAATTTGACGAATTTCTAACACAAAATCCATCGTTCTTTGCCATTTTTTCCCCCACTCGCGTTTCCTCTTTTATGAAGTTGTGTTGCACGTTTCACACTCACTCTGTTTAGTTCCAAAAGACTAAAACCTAGTTGGAAAGCTTGGGCGGTAGTGATTGATTTTCTTCAAGAGGCGGCCATTTCCTCTTTGGCCAGTGGCAGCAATGTAAAGTTAGAACTGTGTTCTTATTTTCATCGTAAAAGCCATCATGTGTTTATATCCCTGTGCCCTTTTCGATATATAACAAAACATACCTAAAAAGCCAAAAAGGGTTTTTCCTTATAGAGATAACTAGTGATTCTACAGTAGCCCCGTGGCTTCTTTGGTGCTGACTGACAGCTCACAGCTGACAATTGACAGCTTTAAAAAGTTACCAGACCAAATTGCGTATCCCTACGCCGAACCAAATGATCTGCAAAAACATGTGTTTAGCAACTGTCACTTTTGACAGCCAAAATTTAAGTATTTACCTAAATTTTGACTGTCAGAAGTCAGCTGTTAGCTGTCAGTCAGCACCAAAGAAGCAACGGGGCTGCTGTACTAACAACACACATATGCCCTATACTTGAACAAAAGGGATATATTTAATTCGTTTAAAGTTTAACATAAGGTCTGTATAAATTATAAAACTTGCATTCCTTGTAAAACTTAAAGTTAGTTAATCAAAATGTCCATCCTATTTTTGTGCACATTAAAAACCGCTCAATGGCAAACCAACTTACATGCAAGGTACACTTGTTTGAATTGGTGGGCAGAGGCAAGGAGAGATTAGAGAATGGTTCGTAAGTGACAGACTTTTCGTTACATTTGCAACATCTAACGGTGGACTTCTGCTGACCGAAGAACAGTGTTAGAATGAGAGACTCGTTGACGCTGCGGAACTTATTCCAAGCCGCATCCTCTGGATTCTCACTTATGGAAGGATCCTTTATTGGAGAAGCTCCAGATTTCTATAGAAATAAACCAATAACAAAATATTAGGAAAAAAATATAGCTTTGAGATACTTTAGGAGGCTGAGAATTTACAAGAAGAAAAAGATTTAACACCTACACAGTAAAACTTTTATTCAATATTTGTGATTATTTTAAAGGGAACAAAAAACCCCAGGGTTGAACAGGTATTTGAAAATTTAAATTAAAATCAATTACAGTTTTCAAAGTTGTTCAAACACCTACTATTGTTATTTTTTTCCAAAACTCAAAAAAATATGAGTACTTTAAACTCAATTCTATCCAAACTTTTTTTAGTTTAATTAATTAAATGCAATTAAACAAATTATTTAATAAAAGAGACTAGGGGTGTGTAAATATTCGAAATTTCAAATAATTTTGAATAATTAATGGCCGAATATGCAATTCAAAACTCCAAATATTTAATTCGAAACTCCGAATAGCAACTCCAAATAGTAAGATTGAATAGTTAAGTCATAAATCTCTTGAAAGTCCTGTCCAGACCCATAAGTTTACGGTCACAGTGATCATATTTCTGACGGTGAGATTCGGAACAATTTGGCAACATTTTTCAAAAGTAGCATAAGTGCATAAGCATAAATAATAATTTAATTATCTTAAAAAGAAATACTTGGCTAAAAGCCCTAGTATCTATGAGTGTATCAACACCAGTTCTGTAGGACACTCCCCCTAAAAAACACTACGATCCTGAGAAACAAAACCCATATGTTTGATCACCCCACTTATAAGAGACCTAAGGATGCATTAAGAGGATAGATAAGTACAAACTATACAAACACCCCATAATTCCTTAATCACTACCTTGTTGAGATCTTCGTGCAGCCAGTCCATGAGCAAGGTAAGGAACTCGTGGGAATCCTGTTGCTCAACACCTTGGAACGAGCTCTTAAGTCGCCCCACCACCGCCTGTATATTAACACGACAATTATCTGATGCATGTAATCAAATTTAACAAGCGATTGGACGGGAATGTGTAACTATTGAAACAAACCTTGAGTCCCTAAGGATGTTCGCGATGCAAGGAATTTACAACATTCTTGACTCAAAAGAGATATTATATATATAAATGTATGGTCAGTCCTTTTGCTGACTAGACAAATGGTGACCATTTGTTGCTGATCACCAATGCCAATCGTTTGGTTTATTTACAATATTTCAAAGGTAGTATAAAAAGCAACACACATACATTTTTTAATATAGACGAGTCTTTGCTCTTTAAATTCTTAGAGAAATATTAATAAACTTGAATATGATGTGGCAAATGTTTGAAAAAGGAAGAGTGGAAAGTGGATAAGATAAAAGCCTAAAATGCTAAACTGTGAACATAAATTATTAATTATTTCATTAGATGAAGAAAGCCCACCTAGGAAAAAGAGGAAAAATGTGGGAAGAATCCAATGCACAAAGTTGACATCTTCCTTTCTTCTGTCTTCTATAGTAGAAGTAGTCCCACACACATTTTAACGCAATTAAAATAATATTTCGGCATTGTTGCTTATTATCAAACACAAAGAAGAGTTATTTGTACTCTCGCCTTCTTTGTGTTAGATAAAAGCAACAATGCCGAAATATTATTTTAATTGCGTTAAAATGTGTGTAGGACTACTTCTACTATAGAAGACAGAAGAAAGGATGAAGGAACAGTTGTTGTTGATGATGATGATGATAATAAATACAATTATATTGGATTAATTGCTAATTTAATGTATACTTTATCTGTATATTACATTCACTATTGCATGTTAGGGCTATCATTAACTTACCATAACTAATCAAGAGAGACTAAATGAGGAATTAATATTAAATAAGTGCACCAGTATTTGCTTTAATAGAAACTGGACGAACATAGTATGAAAGATTTAAAATCATTATTAATTCACTCAAGCCCGAGTATCAGAGAGTGCTACGCTCACTATCCATGTGACTCATCGAGATAGCGTACCTTAAGGTCATGACAGGCGATCGAGCGAAACTGGCCGCGCCATAGCGCCCTCACGACGACGGCCACCTCCTCCACTACCTCGCCGCGGGTCTTATGGCTGCGGTTGATGTCGTCTCTGTAGGTCCCCTCTACAAAGTAGAAGGCTAGCGGTGTGGTGTTGTTGATGCACTGGATGATAGAGTTCATGTAGCAGGAGTTGCCGAGGTTCTTAAGGCCCGTGAGGCCGCGAGACTACCGAGAGAAACAGGGTCTGATCGATAATACTTTATTAAGATTGGTTGTGATGGGTAGGTCCGACATTTACACACATACCTTATCACACTATCCCCTTTCAGAGTAGGATAAAACCAGGGGTGTGCCAGTAGGATTATTTATCAAATCAAAGAATTTTGAATAAAATATCAAAATTTCAAACAAATACCGAATAGTGCAAATCAAATAGTAGAATTTCCTTATATTTTTTATAAAAATAATTTAAATTAGTAAATTCCTATTGAATATGTGGTTCTATATTTGAATATGCAAGATGCAAAAAATTAATTCAAAACATTGTTATTTAAGCTGGTATTAATAAAAATACCGAATTCTAAACAATGTTTCAGGAAGTTGAGAGGAACTTTTGATCCAGTTTTTAGACAACGGGTTTCACCTAAATCAATTTTTTTTAAAATCTATGACGAGTTTTTGAAAGAAATTTAAAAATTCCATGGAGATAGTTTAACTGGGAAATGTAGAGATTATATTTCTTTGGATTAAAACATTATTATTATTATTATTATTAGAAAGGATAAAATAATGGGGTGATTAATAAACAAGGTCATATTTTGATTCTTTCATCGTTTCTATCATTTCAAAGTGTAGTTCTCATTTCATAATATGTAAGCCTTCTTTTGTTTATGTGATTATTAGTACTCAAACCTAAATTTGGTTGGATCGTAAACAACTCCGCTGTCAGTTGAAAGCCTAAGAAGCACTGAAAAAGGCTTACTAGGGAAATTAGAAGTGTGGTAGTTTCCTGTTACTTTCCTCACTTAGCCGGAAGTTACTATTGCACATCAGTGTGTCAAGCCATCAACTGACCCTAGAAGACACCTTCACTCCATTCATATTAATAAAATAACACAACAGTAATGAATGATAACATTAGTCCTTATCCCCTTAAATGTTCTCTAGGCTTGACCCCCCTTAAACGTTTTCTAGGTTTAAAAACTTTTAAATGGTATCTAGGTTTGAAACCCCTTAAATGTTTTCAAAGTTTGAAATCTTTTAAATGGTATCTAGGCTTGACACCCCTTAAATTTTCTCTAGGTTTGAAACACCTCACATTTTTCCAGACTTGACACCCCTTGAAATCTCTATTCTGTCTGGGTCACCTCCCTGTCCTCTAACAGACTAACAGGTGCACTCAACTGGTTGACCTTGCAATATCGCCTCCCCCCTCTCCTTTCATTTTCACAAGCAGTGAAATATAATAGAATAGCTATTTCTATCCTTCTCTAAATGTTTCATTTCAATCACTTTCACTAGAATACTGAGCATAAGTCACCATGTGACTCCCAACCGTTTGTACCACCACTAGTCTTATAAAAAAAACCTCCCCCTTCTTTCAATCACTAGGCAGGCCACGACCTCTTGCTTTCTGCTAAAATTGGTATTCTCCCCCTCCCCTCATAATGAACAAAGGACCAAAATATTTTAAACTCTGAGTCACCAGATTATCTGGCTACCCTCAGTGTCATAAACATACTGGTCTGGGCAAGACTTTTAAGATATTCATGACAAAACTGTGAACTCTTGCTATTTGGAGGGTCTATTCAGAGTTTCGAATCATATTCAACAATTGATTATTCAAAATTATTCGAAATTTTGAATATTCGCACACCCCTAGCTCAAAAGACAACAATTTCATACTTAATCCATACTCACTAACTTTCTTCACACTTCTCTATTCTTCTATACT
>CABFOW010009966.1:0-11984 GCA_902141385.1 Timema californicum
GGTTTAGGTAGGTGTCGTCATGTACTTAGTGTAGCGCCGCACTTGAGGCGTACTAAATTTGACTATGAAACTGGCCCTAAAAATAACTTCAATGTTTGGGAGCACGTACACATGTAAAGTGTTTTTTCTTCTATGAAATTCATTAAAAATTAGTACAGAAGTTGACTTGCAGATTCTTCCTTGCTGCATCTTTTGAGACTAGCAACAGCAAAGCTGGAGGTGGAAATTCGTTCATTGGTAGATGCAGCTGATCGAGCACAGTATTCCCACTAAATTGTTCTTTTTTAAGTTTTATTTTGACTACATTATTAATTTCAGTTTGACTTTGGATTAGTTTTTTTTGTCATTTGTCAAATATTAAGTCAAATAAACTGGCATTGTTGCTCTTCTTCGAAATTCAATTGTTTTAGGTATAATAGTTTTTGTTTATTTTAAATTTCACTCTTTTATACAATTGTAAAATAGTGTTTTAAGCAATTAAAACGGTTAAACCTTTGTTTCAATTAAACTATGTATATTATTTAATACTGGTACCTCTGTTCTATTTGCAGAATTATACGAAAATTGGCCTATAATTAAAGTGCGGCCCGCAATCATGTCTAAGGTTTCCACTGTGGCCCTCGAGCAACTTACAAGTTGGAAACCCCTGCTAGGGAAAACTGCTCAGATGGTTTGGAATTTTTTGAAAGCTTTGTAGATATTCAGTAAAAATTTAGTCCTTCTAACGAAATTGCAAAAATAATGTAATAATTATGTGTAATAGAACCAAAACTTCCAGATCTACGGAAGAGTAAAATGATCTAATGGTAATAAATGCGAGGATCAAAGACTAATGAATGCAGATATTAGTTTTTAAAGTGGAGTATTAAATGTTACCTCTAACAGAGCTGTAATGGAACTACTAATTAAAATACCTTTGGATAGTTTATAAGATTGTTGTTAACTTTACAGCACTGCGCCTACAACTTGACTAACAGCAACGACAGCGAATAACCCGAACGGGTAGTAAGACGTGGTGCTAATTATTAAAAAAACAAAATAAAAGCAACGATGAGGGGCCAAACGAAGCTGCAGAACGTTTCTATAATGGGCATCCATCTGATTTAAGGTCTTCCTCCAGTACTTAATGTATCAATAAGAAAGGTAAATTAATGGTTAATTATTCAAAACTACTCTCTTATTTCAGCTTTCCCAGATATTTACACTGCAACTTTATTATTTTTTGAACCATTTCCGTTTGCCGTGGGATCTAAGGTGCTACTCTAATAATAGATTAGATTGCCGATGATGGGTGATCGGGGTTCGAATCCTGGTCTGGTGTACTGAGGATGGTTTCTCATAAATAGTTTTCCATCCTCCTTCTACGCAAATGGAGGTACACTTCCTTTTAATATAACTTTCTTAATTCCTAACTCATTAGCGTAATTAGTATCCTAGCTATGCCTGAAACCTAAACAGTTAGTAGGATGCGATGATAAAAAAATATTTCTAAACTCTATCAATAAGTGTGTCAACATAAGAAAATCGTACGCAAAATTAAAATTAATAAAGAGTTATTTGTCGGCCATAATAGCAGGAGAAAGGTTGTTGGAACTTGTTCCATTTAAATAAATCAAACATGTAAATTAAACATTAAAGAAAGTAAGAAATAGTTTCAGAAATAAAAACCAGAAAAAATAAAATCTTGGTATATCGAGTAGTATTTCAAGATTATGATATGGAATAGTAAATTTAAGTTAAACTTTATGAAAATGAATATAAAATAAAGCCACAGATATTTTTTATTCCATCCAGGCACATTCAAAATTAACATATTTGTTTTTCAAACACTCTTTTGAATATTTTCATTAGAAAAAACATATAAAATCTACATTCAAAGGTTCTCATTCTTTTAATGAATTAAATTTTAAACCAAACTATCACCTAATTCTTTCTAGTTAGAGAACCATTGCGTAAAAAAAAGATTCCAAGTGGCCTATTAACAAACGTTACACCATGGCCCCCAATTTTAATGTCACGCGACTGAATGGACTCACTTGAGTAGTTAGTATGACCTTACAGATCAACTTGACCCCGACGCTGATTGGTCATAATTGGTCAAGTGACTCCTCCTCGCTCTCTTATTGGCTGCTATAAATAGCCCTCTCCCCTCCCAACCCCTCCACCTGCCCTCTTACCCCTACAGCCCCTCCCCTACAACCCCTTTCGCCTACAAACCCCATACATGTTAGTTATTGATGATTAATTATTAATGATTGTTAATTGATTATTGTTAATTAATTAATTGGTAGGATAGAGGTGTTGAAGTTTTAATTCATTGATTAGGGCGTTGTAGTTTATTTATTGGTGCATGCGGCATCCGCGGAACGCACTGTAATATTTGAGAACCTTCTCCACCAAGTGCAGGCTGACTTCTGATGGCCAAGCCCTCCCCCCTCACATCCCTCCTCTGACTGCCGGTCATGGATACGGGAATTCTCTCCCCCCTCGCCCCAGAGACGTTCATTACCCAGGGTTGTTCCTCCTGGGGATAATGAACCAGGCATTAACCTGTACACATCGAGGAGTCGTTGTACTGCATTGACAGGAATAGATAGTGACACACACACACAGTCGCTTCAGGCCCACTTGTGAAAGTACCGTTAACCGTCACTCAATCTCGTACACCCCATGAAACCGGACATGTTCAGGAAGAAACAACAAGTGGCCTGTTAAAATCAAATATCTAGCACCACATCTTACTGCCCGTTCGGTTCTAATATATATTTAATAATACAGTGAAACCTGTTTATCTGGGACCTGGATATGTGAGAAACCTCTGTTATTGATAATTACAATGAGGTCCCACCACTTTTGCATTAACATACCTCTGTTACTGGGAATTTTCAGACCTTGTTAACTGAGATTAGATTTCATAGATTTTTTCGATGTTTACCTCTATAATTGGGACTTGGTAGCTCAATAACCCGTTTAAGTGAGACAGTTTATCAGGCTTAGACAAGTTATGACACGCTTGTTTACAAACAGTCTAATTTCTTCCATACTTGCTTTATTTATCAGTACTCTTTAAGAATTTGTACGAGAAACGAGTGAATACCAGTGCAAAAAATGTCGAAACGAAAGTGTAATTCTCTAACATCCACTGACAAATTAAAGTTATTATTGGAATATGATAGTGGAAAGTCGTGTGACAAACTGTGCAGCGAATTTAATTTACCAAAATCAACTCTTTATAGAATTATTCAAAATAAGGAGAAAATACGTTCTCAGTGTATTGGCGGAAAAGGAAAACTATAACGACTACGAGCAGCAGATTATCCTGAACTTGAAAAATGTATCTAGACATGGATGAAACAGGTACGGAATAAAAAAATTCCAACTATCGGCCCAATGATTAAGGAGAAAGCTCGATAATTTGCGAGTAAGCTGCGTATTGATAATTTTTTTGGCAGTAATGGGTGGTTGGAGGGCTTTAAGAGAAGGGATGATATCGTTTTCAAAAATGTTTGTTGAGAGAGAAATGATGTGGACAGCTATGAATGTAATAAGTGGATTAAAATCTTCCAGCTTTATTACATGATTTTTCACCCAATATCTTCAATGCTGATGAAGCGGGCTTATTCTACAAGTGTCTACCGGAAAAAACTTTTACAATCAAAGGTCAGCCTGGTGGTAAATTGAGCAAAGATAGAATTACTGTGCTTGTGTGTGCAAATATGTCTGAAACTGAATACTGCCACTTCTCTTAGTTGGGAAATCAAAAAATCCAAGCTGCGTCAAAGGTATCAAAACTCTGCCTGTTAGTTATCAAAACAATAGAAAGGCCTGGATGACATTTAATTTATTCGCGGATTGGTTAAAAAAAAGTGAACGCCAATATGAATGTCCAAAAAAGAAAAATTGTTTTGTTTGTTGATAACTGAACAGCTCATGCCCGAATTAGACTAAGTTAAATTATTGTATTTACCTGCCAATACTACAAGTAAATTACAGCCAATAGATCAAGGTGTTATCAACAACTTTAAAGTTTACTACAGAAAAGAAGTCGTACAATACATTCTTAAATCTATGGAAGAGAATAAAATCCATGAAATTAACATCCTCCAGGCATTGAGATTTGTGGGAAAAGCTTGGTTTTGTGTTGGAAATACCACTATTAGTAACTGCTTCAAAAAAGCTGGATTCAAAGTGATGGATGAACCGGAACCTGAAAGCTTACAAGAGGAGGAAGAGAACTGTGAAACACTTGCAGAATGGAACCAGATTAATGCCACTTGTAGTAGTAATGAAAATGACCAGCAGCCCAATTTTGAGGATTTTGTGCGCATGGACGATGATGTACTAGTATCGTAAGAGCTCACTGACGACGATATTGATTCTGAGTTCTTAGAGATAGAACAACAAGAAGAAGAGGAGGGTTGTGAAACTTGTGAAGAACCTTTAGAGAGAGTATCAGAGCGTGACGCAGAAAAGCCTTAGAAACCTTACATAAATATTTTGAGATGTCAAATATTAATAATCCTGACATATTTGATCAAATTTATACAATGAAGAAACACCTTAAAGCAACTAACAATCTAATACAAACTAATATCACTGATTTTTTAAGACATATATTTTTTTAAATAAAAATCCTGCAACATGAAATATACATTTCTTTTACATTTGTATATACATAAGTATAAACATTTCACCTCTTTATATGATAAATATATATTTCGACCTCTCATAGTGTGACCCTCTATTATTAAGACAATTGTCATGTTAACCTGCTTATTTGGTAAACTGGATAAATGAAAAACCTCTATAAGTGATAAGAAAATGTTTGGTCCCATGAGATCCCAGTTATTTAAATTTTCAAAAAAATTAATTATACGTGAATCACCTTAAATTTACTTGGTATTAGTAAATATTAGATTATTTATGTTAAAATCAAGCTATATATATATATATATTGACGCAAGTAAACTACGCCTGAATTTCTAATATAATAATATATAATATCTAGCACCGCGTATTACTACCCGTTGGGTTCTAACATATATTTAATAATATTTAAATTTTCAAAAAATAAATTATAAGTGAATTACTATAAATTTATTTTGTATTTGTAAGTATAAACGTTGAATCAACGTCACGATTTCAAACTAGTTACCCCTTAATAGCCGATAACCCCTCACAGCTTTTACCCTTCCTTTAACTGACATTGGCGCGCTACTTCTTGACAAAATAGAGTAACATGTCTCTCGTCCTATGCAAGAGTGAACTAAGTACAAATAAATAAAATGGCTAATGTTTAGTAATTGTTAGGATTTAAATTGTATCTATAACGAGTATAAAACAGGTATTTAGCTTAGCATTTGCACGTAGCAGGAAGTTCTTAACATAAAGAATGACAACAAGGCTTAAGGCGCTACTCTCATAATAGACTAGACTGCTAAAGATGGGAGGAAATCGGGTTTTGATTCCTGTCAGATGTATTGAGGCGTTTTTTTTCAGGTACGTTTCATCTTCCTGCTACCAAACAGATTAGCGTAATAAATATATACATGTGAACAGTGTATTAAGAAAAAACTTATTACATTGTATGCCGTAATAATCAAGTAGGTTTGTGCGCCACCCGTTTGCTAAGCCAAGCTTATTCATTCTGTGCTAAGGGGGTATGCGCGACTAGTTGTGCACGTGCGTGTACCCACAATTGCGTAGAGGGAGAGTGGAAAACACGCATAGTTTGTGCAAATTCAAACGATCTGACACACACGAACTCTATAAATTTTAGCAACACGTACGCGCTTAAGTATTAATTTCGCTAATAGCTCAAGAATTGGGAAGTGAGCCCACATTTGCGTAAAGGGAATGTGGAAAACACCTCTACAGTTTAACATGTAATCCAAACCATGGTGGAGGTCTGGCATTCCTCACAATATACGTCTTTTCAGAGGTGAAGGAACTACGCGCGAAATAAATCATATTATAAAATTTCTTCAAGGAGCCGAGGGTAAATTATGGTTGAGACTATGGGCTCCATGTGGTGCCGTTTTTTAAAAAAACGCCTCCCCTAAACGACACTTTCTATGAAAATTGGACTGTATAGTAAAGAAAAAACCCTTGGTACGCGGTAATGCTTTTATTTTTATGGCCACTTTTGCACCATCAGTTGCAATTCATTCAACGCCCAAGTATATCAGTGGATGCCTGAACAGAGTAGACACCTCCATCCACGTTGGTAGCTAGAAGGTATCTGATAGATAACGGTATTTAGAAAGACCTGATACGGTTTGCACATGCGCGGATACCATTACGGAATTTAGGTCATTTTCAGGTGGCATAGCTATTGAGAAGAGTATAAATAGATGTCAAATCATTACATTCGGTAATTTAAATTTGTAATTGACAGCGGTAATCATCAAGATGAGTTTTGATGCGCTAGAAAATTGGATAATATCAGGTATGTTTTTAAAAATAGTTTTTTATATTTTAATGTTCTTTCTTTGCTTAATACATCTGTGGCGTACAATGGAGTTATTTTTTTGTTAGTTGAAGAGCCCCCAATGGTTGCTAGTTGTGTACAACCTGTGGGTCCCAATAACCTAGACCAGTTGCTGAACTTTACCGAAAATGGGATTTACGTGGTGGATGGCGATTGATCTATGGGTAATTAACAGCATACAATATATATATTTTAGAGATTTGTCGGTTTTACCCCCGTAAATGCTAATTAATATGTATTTATTTTAATTTCAGACTACTGGGATCCATATGGGCTGGATGAGGGCCTGCCAGGCAACGTCGCGACGTACGTGCTTGAAGCGAACTCAGTGGTCGGTGCTCAGCACGGCGACGTCGCCGTCCCCCTGCTGGACCCAGATGCCCTCACAACACCCCTTGGCACCCCCTAGATGCCACCACTCTCGCCTGCGTCCCTCTATGGTGGCGGAAATGCGCCCCCCGATTTTTGCGCTGATTTGGACGCGATAAATAATAAAGCAATTCAACCTATTTACTTTATCTTTGGGTAGCAATCTAAAGTCTATGAAGTAAACACGGTACTTATTAATTGGGCACCTGTAAAATAACTTTCATTTTTTATATTTTATTATGTTTTACAAATAATTTGTTTGTTTCATTAAAAGCACCACAATTAGACTTATAAATTATGTTATTTAAGCAGAGATCCTCAATCACTACACTTGAGGTTATTTCCTAAGCTGATATAAATGTTTTAAAACTCATCGTATCTCCACTTCACACATAGCATTAGTCAATTGTGTACTGATGAGATAATTAAATCTTTTCCTACAATGTAACTTCAAGATTTGATTCAAAACATTGTTGATGGTGAATATATTTTCAGAAATAATTTCAAAGATTTATCTTTCTTATAATCATCGATGATAGAACAAAATAAAGTTATATCATAATTTTATAAAGATTCATGTATCAACAAAGAGTTTTTTTCAGAGTATACCGTCAACTGCCAAGAATGAAGATAATAAAACAAGGACGCTTTAACTAAACTCCCAAGTATTCTACTTAATCTTTATCCTTGTTAAGTGTGCGAGTTCAATGTTATGCTTAAAGTCTACCTCCAGGTATAAGACAACTCTCTCTTGGTATACTAAACTGCTGGTGGTTCGAATCCTGGTCCACTGGATGGTTGCCACCTTATTTGGCCGGTTAGGGGGTTTCCAGCTCAAAAGATCATATTTGACATAGGCTTGGTAACAACATAATTACTTTTTATTTTGAAACAATGAAAGGACAAGGAAGTGAACCCCTGTTTTTGCATGGAGAGTGAGACAGGGAAGCACCTTACTGGAATCCGCTCTCCCAGCAAAACATCATGGCATTGAGCTAATATAGGGTTTCAAACCCTTGACGTGTGTATCTACTAAAAAAATGAGTGTAAGACCGTTTCTTTGCTTCAATGGGTGTACTGGTTAAGTACAAAGCCCATTCCCCCTTAAACCAGCATTTTCAGTCATACTGGGAATCAAAGCCTGGAAACTTGGCTCTGTGGACAGACATGCTAACGCCTCATGGACAGGTGATTCATTAGACGTCTTGACCATTGACGCTAGCCACGCGACATAGATTAAATCAAAACTCTATTAACAGACAAATACAAGTCTCAAACCTCCCTTCACAGACAGAGAGAGAGAGCTATACATTCTTTCTGGACACTTGGCGCAGTGGGCAGACATCCTAACGCTTCACACGCCGTGATGAGAACGCTGCTGCCTCCTTTATTTGACCATTGATATATATTATAAATATATACTTGGATAATATTTAAAACAATGTTTATATGTAGAATTTTCTCCCGAAGAGTTTTCAACATTTTAATACATATCATATTCTGAAAAAAAATGACACTTGGACACGAGAATCGAACCCTGAAACCTTTGGCTTAAATATATCTATTACCTATGTATCCTAGTACGTGTACTATTTTGTTAACATTAACGGTTAAGATATACTCGTAAATATATTTATATATTATAAAACTATAATTTTATTATGGATAAGATGAACAATTCAACCCTTTTAATTTATCTTTGGGTAGCAATCTAAGTCACAATAATGTTGACGTCTCCTTCAGGTCTTTGATTATCCAACCAACTTATTTTAAGAATTTAAAAATAATAATGACATTTTATTGCTAGTTTTTTATTGACAATCAACAATTGATAAATTTAAAACATTCATAACATGAGCAACAAGCACCAATATTATTTAGGTCTTTTGACCAATACGTAGCAAGAAAAAACATATAAAAGACATCTACCCTCTAGAAAATGAGTAGGAGCCCCCTCTAAAATAGTTCAAGACATGTTGAGAGGCGCTAGAGCGTATATTGACAATGTCTCCACAGTTTTTACCTGGCAATCTTAATCTTCCAACAAACTCAAGCACAATAACATTAGGTTCATTGGTGGTCTCTTCCGCTAGCACAACGTTATAACTTTTGTTTTTCTCAAGATCGTTTAAGCACTTGACACGATTGTATTCCTCTTTCTCGGTCAGGTCTAACGCACTGCATAATACCTCCTCGTCCCAACAGGTATCCTTGTGAGCCACATTTGGAGGTGTTTGATGACATTGATGTTTGTGCCGAATAAGATTGGAGAGCTTTGCGTAGGATCCATCACACATGCAGCATTTAAATGGCATAATGCCAGGTGGAGATGCAGCAAAAGAATTAAACACTAGCTCTACTCACAAACTATAACGTTTTTTCAAAATGTCACCGCTAGCTCCGATGGCGGCAGCAGAGTGCTACAAACACATGAGTACGTCTAGTTTATTAATTAACTTTTAAAAAATCACACTTTGTCCTCCGAGATATATCATATAGCGTGCTTTAGATTTAAATCGATTACAATCCAAATAATAGATTGACTTTGTAAGGAAGACGTTACCGAAACTACCCAGACCAAGTATGTAGTCGTCGGGCGTTTCACCTATAATTTTAACATTTGAATAATTTTTGTAAATTGTTAAATCCTAAAGATTTACGGGTTATTTGGACTTTACCTCCTCCGGTGGTGGTGGGCACACAGGTGACTCTACTGACGGGTAGACAGACGACTCTGACGTTGAGTACGCCGGTGAATCTGACGCCTGGTGGCGGCGGCGGTGGCGTCGTGAAGTAAGGTGGCGGGTGGTGTGGAGCTCGGAAGGGCGGCGGTGGCGGTCGGGGCAACACAGCCACAACGTCCCCCTTGCGGAAATTATACACTGTGCACGTCATATCACACATGTACGTTTCCTCGATTCTCTCGTAGGGTAGTACTTCCATCGCTTTTATCGTGTGACAGGTAGAGTCGCAAAACTCTGTGTAGCCTCACACCTCTACTTTGTAAATTACATGTCTATCCCTTACCGCCACACTGTTAACATTATCTACCGTCATATAGGCACGCACCGCAATCGTATGACCCATAAACATTAAATTAATATAGCCGGTTCTAAGCATTGTGAGCGTACCTGAGAGCTAAACGTTCTTTATGCCTTGTAGGGTCCACTATGCACATGTATTAATTGCTCCACTGTCCGATGTTGTTGTTGATGTTGTTAACTGCCGCGTCTCTTAAACGCGTTTAAAGTTCACAATGGTAGGTGAACCGGGTTTTACTCCAGCAAAGGTAAATACAAGTTTTTCTTTATTAAGTTCGCACACGTCTTCATCTGTTTGATTACCAAAACGACAGGGTAAAATACACAAAACTCGCCATCTAGAGGCTATTAGGCGTTTCCCGAACTTTGTAATGACCGCTTTTAATTTATACACCGAGTACTTTTGATCTACGGTTATATCACACAATTTTACGGTCTGTACAGCGTCAACAATATTTACCAGCTGCTGTAACTTGTCCATCTTGAACCGCTCTACAAACGCTTATAAATAGACAACCACTCCCCTCGTTCAACGTCACATGGTACGAGAAGAAGAACAAGGTCACGATCTATTCTTGTCTCGACTTGTTTGCTCGCCAACCTCGCGCCAGGGAAAACCCCATTGCCCGGGTCAATGACCTCAATATCTATTATTGTTTCAACTCGTCTTGTTGGGCCGCCATGCTGGTTCTAGGGAAAACCCAGGTTGCCAAGGTCACTACCTATTCTTCTCCTGACTTGCATTGTCTGTCCGCCAACCTGTCGCCAGGGAAACCAATGCGCCATCATTCATGGGCACAATCTAATCTTGTCTTGACGACCCGCCCAACTGTCGCCCTGTATTCAGCCCTGTTATATATTATTTAGTCAAAATATATTTACGGCCATTAAATAATTGTATTACTAATGACTGTTTTTGTAAAAGTTATATACGGAAACATTAAATTTCTTTGTTGTTTAAGAGGTATTGGGGTTTGGATACACGTTATGGTGGTTGGAGGTCGTGAATTCATATATCGCTCGGGGGATGGTGGTTTTATACTCTCCCTCACACCACATAAACTCTGGAACAATTCCACCTTAATCCTCCGGTCCATGACGGATACACACATCTGTGCATTGTGAAAGACGATACCAAACAAACAATTTTAGTAGACTTTTGTGACGGGAATAGCGGCCTCTAACTGAGGATACCGTTCCCCCTGATTGTGCATAATTAGAGCTGTGTCAATGCTCTCTAGCGGTGAAAAAACACAAGTGTTGCGATGACGTCATTGGGAAAACCCAGGTTGCAGAATTCACGATCTATTCTTGTCCTGACTTGTCTTGTCGACCCGCCAGCCTGGTGCCAGGGTTGCGACACATACCTCTAAAAAGGAGGGGGTCTCAAGACAGGGGAAACATTTATCACACTCTAGCCCCGACATCCATAGCACGAGATCCGTGCTGGGCAGACCAGTAGAGTCTTGTGATGGGGGAGCCAATGTTCATTCTACATAAGGCAGCCATAGCGTGAGGTTCTAATAAACTAAAATGCCCTTGCACCCTACCTTATGGGAATAAATAAGGGGAGGGGTGCAAGTATACATAACAGAATTATAACAATAGCAAACATTTTATTAACAAAGGACAACAAACATATAAATGGCAAATAATAGCAGTCTACAAGATTCTGGTTGTCTATTTGGTAAGAGGGCTAAAAGCCACACATACTTAGCATTCCCAAAATATCATTAGTATGCACCTTAACGCTCCTGTTCAGCCTTATGAGAGTTTAGGGTACGTAGTGAACAACCTACCCCTTTGCCTAAGGGAGCCCTTCACTATCCAATATCGCGTAACTTAAACTTCCAAAATGGGAGCCCGCACGATAGAAGTGGCTGAACAACTTCAAGAATAAGATCAAATTTTGTTGGGTAGAGTATACACTAACAAGGTTTACAATCCCAATAGAAAGAAGCTTAGAATTCCACTTAAGGTGAATGAATACTAGAGAAAGGCGCAGGCCAAAACGGCCGAACACCAACATATCTCATTCAATAAGAGTGACTATAAAGTGACCCCAGAACAACAGTAAAGTGGGT
>CABFOW010009968.1:0-11978 GCA_902141385.1 Timema californicum
CTCTCATTTCATGTTGATATTCACCCCATGTGGTGTATTATATTACTCTCATTTCACGTTGATATTCACCCCATGTGGTGTAGTTGGTAGCACTGGCCACTCGTGAACTGACAGCCTGGCACTAGTCAACATGTTTCCACTATAGTTTGGTTGGTAGCAGTATGCATATCGTATGTATTATTTTTGTGTTGTGTACATTTGTTTTATTTTATTAAGTTTATTTTTATATTATTTTATTTAATTTAACATACCTTGACACTAACAAATTGCACCCTAATTTTGGCCATTTTTTAAAAACAGCGCTTTAAAATTTGCAAATTTTATACCACCCTCTAACCACCCCCGATGTTTTTTACAAGTCTGCGTTAATAGTTTAAAGATACGCTTAAAACACGTAAGAACTTTATTTTCTAAGTGTAAGTCTCAACTTTCACTGTGCTGCTGGTAACAATACATTTTAAACCAACTTCAATGGTGATAAACAATGGCTTCTTTAGTGCATAGTTGGTTTGAATTGGTTGCAAATTGTAAGAAATAATAATAAAGTTAAAAAATGGGGGAAAATGAGACACTTATAGGGTGATTTTAAGGTGATTGTTGAGGGACTGAATTTGCAGTTCTTATCATTTGTTTCTCAAGAAGGCACGTGTTCAGTTGCAAGCTCTCCCACCATTGAGCTCGATTATGGTCAAATTGGAAAGGAACAATTGATCCGCCTGAGAGAACTTTATACAGTGTCAGGAAATGGGCACATAACTTCTCTCGCATTTTCACAGATCTCTTTGAAAAATGTTGTCAGTTTCATTAAAGAAAGACCTGTTTTGATTATTTTTTGATGGTCACATGTTAACTTGAATGTTATGGAGAAGGCTAGAAAGTAGGAACTTCCAGCACATGTCGCAGATATTTGACAACCTTTGTAAAAGTGTGTCTCCAGACCATTCAACGTTGTTTGGACCCACTCTGGTGGGCGCATAGTCTAAGGTACTACTTTCGCAATAGACTACTCCAACGATGACGGGGAGACGGGGGTTCAATCCTGGTCAGGTTTACTCAGTTTTCCACCCTCAAGGCAAATGTTGGCACACTTCCTCTAAGTCCCTCTTCCTCATGCCTAACCCACTAGCGTAGTAAGTGTATATAAGCGAGAGAAGGTTAGTCAGAGGGCAAGAGGAATATTGAACATGTCTTGCTTCACCAAAAGGGAATATGTTGTTTTGGTTTGTGACGTTTGGTTAGTATGATGCTCTGAAACATGACGACCTAAATCTGGGTTTTACAGTTGTGGTATTTTCCCTTTTGATCGATCACAGTATCCATCTGATAACTTGAAGAAAAGATCTATAATAATCAATTCCTCTCCCCATTACCCAGGACACTGAAGTAAACATATGCAAGAAGACCACATTGTAGTTAAATTAGGTCTCAAGCGAAGAGAAACTGTGCTACATATCAATATGTCGCTACCGTTCAACGTGTTTAGCAATGAGCCACAAATAATGTTTTCTCTTCTAAATTAATAATGATCAGCTTGATGAGAACGATGTGTCTGTCATTGACAGCAGCTGACAATTCCAATACTTAATAGTGGGGGAAGGTTTATTAAACGTTCATTCTCAGGACCCGTTGAGGCTTTGGAGAAACCTTGGATTTTAAAATCATAGTTGATAAGTACAGACACATTTAAAATCGTCTAATCTCATTAGTTTTTTTATCAAATCTATATTTTTATTAGTCACTTCATTCCATTTGATCTGTTTCATATTGGACATAATCTTAGCAATGTTCTTGCAAATTGTCTCATACTTCCCCCTCTATCTTTAACAAACAATAGTGACCGATATATTAATCACAGTTGTGATTGCTAATCATGGTAAAAACTTTGGAATGTTTCTTCTTTGTTTTGGGTTATTCAGGATAAGATCTTTGTTTTAAATAACTTGCCGAGAGTTTTAAACTTTGAAATTGTGTTAAGTACCTGGTCTGGTACTTAACCTTAGAATACTGTTGTTAACAGAACAATAAAACCGGCCCTGTCTAATTTGACACTCCCTCCTTCCTAGCGTTTCATCCAACGGTCTCACTTGTTAACACGTGTCTTGTTTTCTTCCTATCCCAAGATGGCCGCCTGGCCCAACACACTCGCAGTGGACTGGACTGTAGAGGACGGAGAGCTTGAGGTTCAAATCTCACTCCGGTGTACTGAGGGTTTTTTTCCACTCTCCCTCTATGCAAATATGGGTACACTTTCTATAAATATAACCTCCCTAATGCCTAAAACCATTAGCATAATTACTACATAAGTGTATGACCGGAATAGTTAGTAAGACGCGGGGCTGAAAGAATTGGTTTAAAATTTACTGGTAACCTTCATACCTGTTTCTTTTAAATCTTTACATTGGATAAAGTGAGCATTTTCAAAACATTAAGACTGGTTTATTTATTATAATTATATGATCTATAAAAAAATTAGGCCCTACAGGTGTGATCATTAAGAAAAGTGTCTCATATTTACCCTGGCTCACACATGTACTTTCTCGGAAAAAAGTTTCTTTCATTAATGATTGTTCTAAAACATGTTGCATGAACCTTAAACATTTTGAATCCGAATTTTGCTATGTTTTTGATTTGTTTCATATATTTAAATCTTAATAACAGAAACTTAGATTTGATGGGCTTAGCTCAAAGTTTGAATATATAAACTTACCTAATATCCTGCACCTTAGCTTGCTTGGTAGTGTATCTATCTACTGGACTGAGGGTCTCGTGCTCGATTACCCGCATGTCTGAAAAATTCATCATTGATGAATTGCGGGCTTACCCTTTCACATTGATGAATTAATGGCTGGGGACTGGATGTTGTGCCTGTCCTAGTCTTAAGTTATATTATAAAGCAGATGAAGTTGCGTTGTGCCTAGCCAGCTGGTAGTGGAAAATATATGGCTTGAATAAAAAATGATCTAGGCCACAGGATGGAAACAGTAATGGATGGAGAAAAAAAACCTTAATAAATCAATATTATAAGACGGAACCCAGTTGCGTGAATAGAGTAATTAACTTGAGTTCCAGCCATACAGGCCCCACATGGGGGATAGTTGTTTGTGACAGTGAAAGTATTTTAAAAATATGCTCTAGTATTTATTTGATATTTCACCTTTTAAGATTAGTTATATTGATAATATTTTGTTTTTAAATAAACCTAAAATGTGTGTATCAAAATTTTTTAAAAATATTTTACTATTGCATTGGATTGGATTCGGAAAATTCTGAATTCTGACTTGCTTAGTATTTAGGCTAATCAGAAGGAATGGATGATGTCACAGCCATTATAGTGCACAGGATTATGGGTAAATAGTTAGCATCAATATTAATATTACATTTATAAGGGATTTTGGCAAGTTGTTGGTGAGTTTTGATTGGATATAATATTTACTAAAAATTTTCAAAATGTATAAATCTTTGAGTCATTTGATTCTGTGTATTCTTATGAGTGTAATAATGTTAATCAAAACATTATACCGCGACCAAGGAAAACGTATAATATAGGACTAACAAATAAAACTATAAACTATCAGGTATTGATAAACAACACAGCATAGCAGCTTCTGATTTTCACTTAAAACCATACACTGTACAAATTTATACAACAATTGGTTTCTTAACAATGCTTGTAACATGAACAGGCAGTATCAACATTCATATTCAGGAGAGAACTCGTTTAATAGAATGCAGTCATTTAATAGAAATTCAGCAAATTTGAAATTTGGCTAAAAATGTTTCAGTTTTGAAATAACTTCTAGAACAATAATGAATGTAATTAGTTTTATCAACAATGTATTTAGTTCACCTGTAGGTTGAGTTACAACAATGTTTGGTTGTCACCTGTCAGGTTCGAGGAGCTCCAGCCATCGCGATAGTCGGATGTCTGAGTCTGGCGGTCGAACTGCGCAAAGAAGTGTTTGATAGTAAGAAAGTCCTCCGCCAAGAAGTTGAGGGAAAATTAAACTACCTAGTTTCAGCTCGACCCACTGCTGTCAACATGAAAATGGCGACAGAGGAATTGATAACACTGGTCAACTTGATAGACAAGGACGATTCTATCAAGCCGGAAGAAATGAAAGCAAAGTAATTGTTTTAAGTTACTCTACTATATTGTTGTGTCTCTTGTCTCAAATTTAAATTGTTATTATTATTATTATTATTATTATTATTATTACTACCCGTTCGGGTTATACCCACTTACGCTAATGTGTAATGGTAGGGTGATTGTGAGATGAAATGGAGGACCTGCAGTTTAACGTGGGATCCGAACCACGGTACGGTGGAGGCCTGGCATTCCCCACATTCACAAGATCTCTTGTCAGAGGTGAAGGAAGGGTTTGGTAATCAGATAAATCTGTGTCGAGACCGGGGATCGAACCCCGGCCGCCAGCATAGAAGTCTGACACCTTACCCCTAGACCACCAGGTCACCCTTTAAATTGTTACATGTCACACACACACATGTTTACCTTGCATGTAGTTCTGCAGTTAATGTCACGGGTGACGGCTTACAAGTTTTTTTTTACCAGAGGTTTTTAATTATATTAATATTTATATGTAATTTACTAGCTTGAAATTTTGGGTTAAGATAAGACCTTTTGACAGCCATTTTAATGCTAAAAATTCCTCACCTTGAATTTTTTCCATTGATAATCCAGTCTACTGGAAGAGTAGTGCCTTAGACCATGCGACCACCGAATATACAATATGTGAAATATAGGATATCATTCGAAACTATTCCCAGAGGTAGGAAAGTCAACATATTTCTCAACAAACAGTTTTAAAATTTAAAAGTCTGATTTGAACTGATTAAAGCGGATGTTTCACCACTATAATTTTATTCCAACTGTATCTTTCTATTCGCTCAATGTACACGCATGTATTCTAATTACGTTAATAGGGTAGTAGTGAGGAATGTGGGGAGTGAGGATTACAGAATGTAGAGGGAATATAACCATTACCCACCTGACCTCAACGTCACCAACAAACCAGGGGTTTAGAACACCTTCATTTTATAATTTTATTATATTGAATATTTAGCTTTGGGGTGGCTGTTGAATTCTTGAACACACATTTTTAAATACCGTAATGCTTTAAAGATGAGGAAACTACTTTTTAAATTATTTAACCATTTTTAAACATTAAACGTTTATTGCAGCTTCAAAAATACCCGGTAAATCTTCGTCATGAGCTCCGAGGTTTCGTGTGCATGCTCTCTAGTTCACTACAGTTCACTTGCCAACCAAACAATGTTTGTGGTCAACATTGAGTGACTTTACGTATGAATACATGAGCTCCGAGGTTTCGTGTGCATGCTCTCTAGTTCACTACAATTCACTTGCCAACCAAACAATGTTTGTGGTCAACATTGAGTGACTTTATGTATGAATACATGAAAGTAGAGAGAGATAATCATTTTTATACATGTTAGGTAAGATCCTAACTATGAAAAGTGAAGTATGTATATTATACAATTAATAATAATTATAACTAACTAAAATAATCATTAAATTATATTTTCAATCAATAATATTGGTCATATCCTAAGTATAAGCCTGACGCTGAACATAGCATAAGTATTATGCTATAGTTTAATCTTGTACTCATTTACTTCTACCATCGGATAAATATTGTAATTTATGTTGGCTTGGCATACATTGATTTTATCATTTCCCGAACAAAACCGCACCTCGGATAGTTGATTCACCGGTTTAACTGTATCGACAGTTTTATTCCTTGAAATATTCACACAATCCTTAACCATTTGCATTTTTTATTGTACTTGATAAATCAATACCACTAACTACATGTCAAGTCTTGAGGTTTACAGGTGCCATAAGCCATTATTGTTAATGACGCTTAAAGATTATTTTTATTAATATCTCCAATATTGTATTTGTAAATATTTTTGTAGGCTATGTTGTACAAAGATATTGTTCTTAGTTTATAAAATAACGCCATGTTTTATATATGGACCCACAGAGAGGCCACAGACAATAAAACAATAGTCAGGGAATTTGAAAACTGAGAAACAATCCAGGGTAAATTAAAGGATTTTGAGCATGAAAACTATAAAAACTTGAATGTTTAGTTAACTCCTCCTGTTCAATATTGTAGAGGGCAATTGAAGACATTGTGTTGCTTCTAAATCTGTTGAGACCTAGCTGGAGCAAGAGGCCGCAATCACATTCACTAAATAATATCTGCACAATGTGTTATTACATTTACAAACTAAAATACAGACCAACACCTTGTTAAGATTATGAACCGTTCCCTCATGGTGGTCGCTGTCGCTTGGCACATGATTATGTTGACACTCACTTTTATTAATATAGTAGGTGACC
Source organism: Timema californicum (assembly GCA_902141385.1). Classification (NCBI taxonomy): domain Eukaryota; kingdom Metazoa; phylum Arthropoda; class Insecta; order Phasmatodea; family Timematidae; genus Timema; species Timema californicum. The sequence goes on from CABFOW010009968.1 coordinate 6,386, forward strand.
TGGTGGTCTAGGGGGTAAGGTGTCAGACTTCTATGCTGGCGGCCGGGGTTCAATACTCGGTCCCGGCAAAGATTTATCTGATTACCAAACCCTTCCTTCACCTCTGACAAGAAATCTTGTGTATGTGGGGAATTCCAGGTCTCCACCGTGGTTCGGATCCCACGTTAAACTGTAGGTCCTCCATTTCATATCACAATCACACTACCATTACACATTAGCGTAAGTGCGTATAACCCGAACGGGTAGTAAGATGCGGTGCTAATAATAATAATAATAATATTAATTTTTAGCATTGATATTGATTGATTAACGGTAAATAGCTTATTCCGATTAAGGTGGGGATTTAGGGGACGCGAGGAAAAATCTGTGTGGTTGCAGTTTTTATATCATACAACATTTTGGTAAAAATAAATCTAATGTTGCTTCTACACAAATATAAAGTTTAATGTTCTTCACAGGGTGATATCAACAGTAAATTTGTTGAGTATATATCAACGGTGTCTTGGAATGTAATGACAACATTTTCTCTTCATTTAAAAAGTGTGTCAACTCATGACAGAGTAAGGGACTGTTGATATCATGTGAAAAAATTTAAATTATATTTTTTTCTGAAGCAACATTTTATTTATTTTGTTGAAAAAGAATTGTTATAAAGCTGCAAACAATCTGGTATTTTCTTGCGTTCTCTACATCTCCACCACGATGTAATACACGTTGCTAACAACATTTTAAGATGTAAGACTGAGAATAATGTTTGAAATGATTGTTTGTAAAACTCAGAGCTGTGATTATGGAGGCAATGGCCGCACAGTCGAAGGTAAAGGTGGCCAAATAGTCGACCACAATCCACTGGTCCGGTCGAGTGGTTAACAAAAATTGAGACGAAGGAAATAAAAAAGAGTGTTTGCAGATTTTTCTCAAACAACCGTTAGAAAATGGTGATATCAAAGCTGTTTGACTGATGATTGTTTACAATCCTGCCTTTATTTATGACAGAGTGGTTATGAACTATGGTTTACAAACTGTCCCAAGATCTTGCGGTGTCATACATCATCTTCAAAGTCAATCATGTGTTTTGATGAACAACTCGGTGTCAGTGGGTGGAAGGGCTACACTATAATCTTACTATTAAAACACAAAATGGGCTATTTATTATCTTTTTACCAATGGAACAAGCAATTATGAGCCCATGGCTCTGTAGTAGATCTCAAAGGACTTTCCTTCTCTGGAGTAGATCCCTAGATATCCTGATCTAAAGTATTACTCTCACATTAGACTAGAGTGTCGATGATGGGGAGATTGAGGTTCGAGTCTTGGTCGGTTGCACTGAGGGTAGTTTTCCCCCCTTTTCCTCCACAGATACACTTCATATGACCTCCCTCAGCTCTAAAACCATCATTGACATTATTCCGTCTTACCATTGAGCCTTACTATTCGCTTGGGTTCTACTCACTCTTATTCTCTTGATAGCATTGCTAGACTAGTCAAACACTACCAGCTATTTAGTTCGTGAGTGTTTTGGAGGAGAAGGACCAATCAAAGGAAATTAACACACAATAGTGCCAAGGAAGAGAGGGATAAATTAAGGATAAAACTCTTTGTCAAGGATATCAACCATTTTGGTCTGGAGAGCTTGAAAGAACCAAGGAATTTCAAAGTGAATTCTTGGGGCCATCCTGACCAATATTTTACAAATAAATATTTATTTTATTGGTTAAAGCTGGGAGGTGAGTACAGACCAACTGTTTTAAGTTCAGCCGGCAAATGTTCTCTTATTTCAAGGTTCATAGCGGCCATTGAAGCAATGCTTGAAAAGGATGTTGCTGACAACCATGCTATTGGTGATGCAGGGGCCCGTGCCATCCTCAGTCACGCCCCTGATGACTACTTGACCAGGGTGTTGACCCACTGCAACACAGGCTCTCTGGCAACAGCGGGCTACGGGACAGCTCTGGGGGTTATTCGGAACCTCCACACTCGCAAGCGGCTTGGTGAGTTTCCACACTACTTGACCAAATTACTCTGTATGCTCTACTCATGTTGAGCAAATTGATTCTTTATTTGATAGATATTATAAAGTTAGTGACAACATTTTTACATTTTTTGTTTTAATGGGAATCACATTTAATTAAATGGTAAAGTAATGGTCTGAGGTCTGGTTGTTGGGCCAAACCATACATTTCTTCTTCCTATTCCGTGATCCCAGGCCTTGCAGACTACGCTGCACCAACGATTTCCCCTGTCGATAGTCACTTCTCGTCAGTCTATGGATGTAACCATAGCCATCTCTAGTAGAAACCCACGGCTAGGGAGACACACTGGACTCATGGCTATGTACACCAATGATTTCCCCTGTCGATAGTCACTTCTCGTCAGTCTATGGATGTAACCATAGCCATCTCTAGTAGAAACCCACGGCTAGGGAGACACACTGGACTCATGGCTATGTACACCAATGATTTCCCCTGTCGATAGTCACTTCTCGTCAGTCTATGGATATCAGTCTATGGATGTAACCATAGCCATCTCTAGTAGAAACCCACGGCTAGGGAGACACACTGGACTCATGGCTATGTACACCTATGATTTCCCCTGTCGATAGTCACTTCTCGTCAGTCTATGGATGTAACCATAGCCATCTCTAGTAGAAACCCACAGCTAGGGAGACATACTGGACTCATGGCTATGCTCGAGCACGCCAAACCATTCGGTCGGCAAGGTGTTTGTCTTTTGTTTATAATATATGTTACATATCACTAGCTATAAACATGGTTAGTATGTGTGTCATGCTTGGTTGCAGTACAAATTATAAAACTTCAATCGCGAAAGAGGGATATATTAAAATTTTACTGATCCCGTCCAGAGAATTGAGTATATTCGCACGATTCCACGTTCAGATTGGACCCCTACAAACACCTCTTATTTCCATACATGGTTGTTAGCTATTAATGTAAAACGCCCCTTAGCTCACACTATAAAGAGTGAACCCTTAAAAAAACACACAGATGTTTTGGGTGGGAGACTAATGTTTATTGAAAACTTCCTTATCTGGCTCGATAAATGGAGATGAATCAAAACGGAGGGCTCCCTATCTGTAGACACGTTCATTGCACTCTGTCATTGTACAAATGTGATGAAAGAAATAATGAAATGTGCCATTTAATAGATAGAAGTTCCTTTTATACTGACAGGAAAATTCCAGACAGATAATCTCGAATCCAGGTTTGGTCAGTATCAACAGTTATCTGGAGGAAACTATAATATTAATGGTTACTCAAGTAATAGAAGCAGAAAATAAAATAAGAGTTAAGAGTGTTTTGGGGCTCCATTCAGCAAGATACGGGATGGTGTCTTTTTAAACTTATTTAGTTGAACACTTTGAATGTTACAGTAACGGAACAAGCAGTAAGTTCTTTTCAGTTGTAGGTCAAGATTATTTACAAAATATGTAGTTTGGTGACTCTGTGTTAGTTTTAAACTAGCCAACAAAACCAATTGTGATGGCTGATATTTATAGCTAAGCAACAAAATTAAATCTAATGACAAGTATTTGAGAAATTGTTTAGAGCTGCTAAAAATAAGAAACTAATAATTAATTAGTTACTTAAACATACAGGCAATTAAAACTGGCCCATTTATTCATTAACTGCTTGAAGTTTGTCACTGTAGAGCAGCTCAGAGAAATACAGCATTAAATATTGGCTCAGCTGTATCCAATATTCTTTTAAGTAATTATTGTAAAAAAACAATGATTCTTTAGTGAGGTGCTCAAATAAAATAAAAATGTTAATATTTTCATAATATTGTTGAATGTAATATATATATAAAATGATTAATTAATTAATTTTCTAACATGTATAATTATTTATCTTTATAAGGCTCACAATAATGTTGATAGCCTAGGCCTGGAGTATACAACAGCATAGTAAATTAAGGTTCGACACTTAAAACATAAAAGTTATATTAATTTATACTTTGGCAAGTCACCTATTTAACCAGCCAATGACTGAAATATTGTAAATGCTAAGTGATAAATAAAACTATTGTCATTATGTTCACATTATGAAAATGCAATGTTCCAGTTAAAAGTAATGTTTATATTAATCTAATCGTTAAATACATTTTTCCTAGTAAACACATTGTGTGAATCATTACCAAGCCCCTTTAACAATACTTTGAAGTGCCAAATGATTAGAAGAAACGTCATTAAAATGATGTGAGTTTTCTAAACACGTAGCAGAGCGGACAATATGGCGAGTAACCCTAGTGAGAAGAGGTATTGCAGTGTTGCAACATTCTACTGGAGATGGCTATGATATAACCCAAGCTTCAATGTGTTTCCATTATGTGCTCGGGTGGTTTAGTGGTTTAGTGGTCTTGTGGTTGTGAATGTCCCACTGGAAGCATTCTTAGGATATCTCTCTTCTACCATCCTGGCTAGATATCCTGCTGATGGCACTGCTAGTTATGTTCATCTTGGTGGTAGCGAGCAGAAGTTTATTATTGACGACATCTTTTGTTTATTGGTGTTGTTGGGTTTCTTTCATTCAAACCTCCAAGTTCTCTGTTTTATCTTGATTGATCCCTAAACCAAACTTGCGGGCGGGCGCAATGCTTGCTGGTTCATTTTCTTTAGCTCTTCTGATGTCTTGGTCGTGTGGGCAACTGTGGTGTGTAGTGTGTCCCCGGTAACGTGGTCGCGGTGGGAGGTAGGGAGCAGAGGATACTAGACCATATTGCTCTTTATGACCAAGAAATCACCTTGTTTTATACCCTCCACTGCTGCCTGACCTTGTCCAATGGGACAGAAGGGAAGCTTCCCATTGAGAATATATAGGAGAACTGTCACATCACATCACATTAGCATGCTCTGAAGCACCCTGAAGGGGAGCAAATTCTAACACACACCGACCAAATGGTCACACTGTGTGGTTTCGAGATATAAAACAAACAGATTGTCGCATTTCGCGAAGGTTATCGAACAAAAAGAAGATACATATTATTATCAATATTAGTGAGGGAAAATATACATATGTTGGGAAACCGAATAATGGTTTTTAGAGTTACGTGTGGGGACACTACTCTATGAGGGGCTGGATGAGAGCCACTAAAACTACTGTTTTACACTTCTCGCTTATCCGAGCAGGGCTTTGGGACGTCGGTGAGACCCTCCAGGGTCAATTACGTAGTTCCCAAGCCCCTGGATTAGAGGATTGGGGGCATCGGGAAGTCTTTCGTATAAAGACTGCGTCAGCTTCCAAAGGTGTTCCATGTGGAATACCTGAATCCTTCTCATATACGTGTCTGCCAGGTGGCCCCAAACGGGACCCGCATAGTCGAGTATTGACCTGAGCAGCTGCTTGTACAGTGTCAGACCGTTCCTGTAGGAAGGCCGCTAAGCCTGTTAAGCATTGGGCCTAGGAGTCCCACCCTTTGCCTCACCTTGTTGAGTCTCTCAGTGCAGTGTAGTTGCCAGTTCATTCTGGTGTCCAGCGTAAGTTCCAGGTTCTGCGAACAGCCGGAGTGGGGCTGGGATGTAGAACTTTCTTTTCCATGCGAAGATCACTGCTGTGCTCTTCTCCACGTTAGTAAT
>CABFOW010009970.1:0-11975 GCA_902141385.1 Timema californicum
CACGTTGGATGGCATGCTGTGTCTCTTAACCTGTCCACTATCTTTAACAGAGAATACTATTTCAATAAACCGGTGCAATTTGCTTGAACACGTCTTTACTTAGTTCACTGATGGTAAATCTGTGCTTACTACCAATGTAGAAGTGTTTCCTGATGTTGTTGTTAACTGCTTACACTGCTTGTTGTTACTACTCATCTCTTAAACGCTTTCAAAGTTAACAATGGTAGGTGTACTGGATTTTACTCTATCGTAGGTAAATATCAGTTTTTTCTTATTTAGCTCACACCTCTTCATCTGTTAAAATATTAAAGCAACAGGGTAAAAACACAAAAAACTAACCGTCTAGATAAGCTTTCAGGCATCTATAAATTTTGTATTAACTGCCTTTAACTTATCCAAGGATTAATTTTGATTGGCAAATGGATCGCACAACTTTACGGTCTGCAAGACGTCAAAAATGTTAATTGGTTGATGTAATTTGTTCATTTTAATCAGATCTACAAACGATTATGAATAGTCGACAAAGTGATCCCTCTATATAATCCCTCGATCCCAAACCGATCGACGTCACGAGATCTTGTGGTGGTATGAGATTAACAGTATCAATGACCTCATGTATTATCTCACGGTTTAAAGATTGTGATCTATTTCTGTCTCGACTTGTCAAGCCTCTAAACTAGCACCAATTATCAGGATGGACAGGGTCAATTACCACATGTAGTAGCTCACGTTTCAAGGTCGTGATCTATTATGGTCTCAACTGGTCAAGCTGCCAAACTGAAACCAGGTATGAGTTATCAGAGGTTACAACAGAACAATGACTTTACCAGGGAAAACCCATTGACATATAGAATGGGGGAAGGTCATGACATTACCCATTCCGGTTTCGACATAAAGAGTCGCAAAACTGGAGTCAATTATGAGTCATAAGGGTGCAAAATGGTTGCTCACATCCTGTCTGGTAGTATTTTTTTTTCTTCAAAGGGTTGACAATTTTAACTGATAAACCATTTTGATTCAGTCATTTTAAGAAGTTTTATAATCTTTCTCTACACAAATATGGGTGCACTCAACCGCTGGAATGAAGAATGTATTGTATGGCAATTCTAACAGCATTAGCGGTGCTAAAAACCTCCTTCTGCTCTCGGGTTTGGCAATTACAGGGTATGGAGGAGAATGGGTTTATATACTTGCTGGGTTGAACGGTTTGTGAACTGTTTATATATCTCCCTCCAGGTAAATGCTTGATCATTTACTTTATATTCTACCTTAATCATTTCTATCACACTATCTTAGTATATATGTTTAGCCAGAATGGGTGTGTGCAAATTTGAAACATTATATTCTTCTCTTGGTTTTGAAAACTACAAGGCATGAAGCACCTGACGAACAATATCTGAGTTCGAATATATGTTGGGTACATTATATAAATTTCAAGATCATCTAACTATGGCTCTCTGATGTTGGGGCTAGGTTGGGAATTTGAGTCCCTGCTTAGGAGTATTGTTGTTGGTTCTCACTAAATGGTTTCCCACTCTGCCTCCACGTGAAACTTTTCCTTACTCCTTCCTACCACTGTATCTTCACACATCACCACCAAAGGTTCATGTTGGTATGGTAAATATCTACATCCGTATATAATGACAGTAGATATCACACAAAACAAATTTTGTCATGGTTTGGTCGGGGGAGCGGCCCCTAACTGTGGATTATAAATAACTGTGAAACTATTGCCACATATAAAAGGGGAGGGTTGCGACATCACAAATTTCTCTCTCGACACGCCTCGACATGTCGTGATATATTCCTGTCTTGAATTGTCTACCCGCCAAACTGGCGCCAGGTATGAGTCATCAGGGTGTCGACAACACTTGACACGAAAATAAATTCAAAGGCTTGCGACAGTGAGACCAGGCCTGTAGCACACACTCTATGTTAGATAACCACCCAGAGAGGATGGCAGTGCACGCTCCCACCCCCACTATCGACGGAAAAGGATTGGTGATATTTTACGGGAGGTGGGGTCTGGCCGAGTGAACTCATTATCTTAATGATATCCGTCGAGGGAGGAGTGCACAGAGCCAGGCACGCTGCTCCACACCAGTAAAAAAAACTACACCAAATAAATTCTTACGCCAGCCCCAATCCTACTCAGGCATTTGATCCAATAGGGCACACATACAAATCGAATTAGAACACATTACATTTAAATGGGACAAACTAACCATGATTGAACAAGTTTGGACAAGAATAAACCTCTACAAACCAGATCAATGACCCCCGAGGGGAGAACATTACGTCACCCAAACCAAAACAAACCAATAAGGATTGTGACATAATGATGACATCACACAGGATTGCGACATCATTATGACGTCACCAGAGAAAACACAAATTGTGGTCAAAGGTCAAAGTTTTGTGAGGTATCAATAATACTACTTATGTGGTCTATAGGGGAAATAGGACTTTCTTTTCCTGGGATGAGGAATTTGAGAATAGGGAAGTGATTGCGTTTTGTTGGTTACTGTGTCTGAGATGCATAGGTTATAAGGCTTGGGTGGGATTTGGGATGTGAATATGGTTTGGGAATATTGTGTTTGCGGGTATTTATTACCAACCCGTCAAAATGTTGTCATGAGTGCTAACATTATGACGTCACCAGAGAAAACACAAATTGTGGTCAAAGGTCAAAGTTCTGCGAGGTATCAATAATACTACTTATGTGGTCTATAGGGTAAGTAGGACTTTCTTTTCCTTGGATGAGGAATTTGAGAATAGGGAAGTGATTGCGTTTTGTTGATTACTCTGTCTGAGATGCATAGGTTATAAGGCTTGGGTGGGATTTAGGATGTGAATATGGTTTGGGAATGTTGTGTTTGCGGGTATTTATTACCAACCCGTCAAAATGGTGTCATGAGTGCTATTCAATTAGTGTACTTTACCCAGCGAGCTACCCAAATCCAGCCTCTAGGTGAGGTTTAATACATTCTTTCACGTCAAGCATCCATCCGCATTTTGGCAGTTATTCATCCAGAATAACATGCTCATTCAATGCTGGTAATGTTTGCTTACCCATCCAATGGTTCGGAAAATCTATTCTGTGTCTGGCAATTACTTGTACCACCTACGTCACACCTTGCGGACTATTTGAAATGTGTAAACTGAAAAAACAATAATGTCTACTTTCTTTTTAGGTTGGAAGAGCCTTTTATAAAATACAAATTTATTTGTGTGTGGTATGAATTTATCATATTTTACTGTATTATTAGTGTTGATTTATGTGTATTAATAATATATATGAAATGTGAATATTGCATATCACTTGATTTGACGTATGGAAACATATGTGAAAACTGTTTTAAGTTTTATAACTGCCAAAAAAGTGCCTTCCTATATGAATCTGACTGTAGGCTGGGTTGTCGAACTATCTTGAGTACTAAACAAGAAATAAACTGCCTCCCTACCCCCTGCCATCGCCCACCATTTTCAATACAAGATATAAAAGTCACATTTTTTAATACATTTGGCCACTGTTGGAAATGTCTTTATTTAAATAGTGTACAGTTTTGGACTACGTGGGAAGGGGTAATTTAACCTCTGATCCAATGATTGTTTATTAAATCTCTTAACTTTATAATAGAAAAAGACATCTTTTGAACTATCCAAGTTTGGTCAATGGTGGCGAAACTTTATTTATGTGAAGGTGGAGGAGAATGGAGGTGTATCTTGTTTTGTCAAAAAAAAGGGGTTTAATGGGATGTGTCCTCCTTCTACCAAGCCTAAGGAATCCAAAGGGCTCCTTCCTCGGAAATATATATTTTCGAACTTTGAATAAGAAGGAACTGGATGAGTTTCTAAATGTTAAACAAATTGATAGCACTTAAAATATATAATCTCTGCCCTTAAACTTTAGGGTCATTTAATTATTGAAATTTGTCTTTGCCTGTGGCAGTTAAGAGGCACTCGAACCCCCCTTATCACTGAAATGTTTACATGGGTAGGGCCTTGAACTTGTGTACTTGTATAATATCTATCTTGTTGTAAGGTTTGGTTGGATTAGACTAAATTGTTCTTGCGTGGATATTTTCTCGTGCATCTTCAACGAAATTAGCTAAAGTCAGGTAGAATTAAACGTAAATATTATGAAATATGTTGTTTAATAATGGATTTGATTTATTTAATTCACGAGTAGTTATTTCTTTACCTTGATTCTACTGTCGGGTAGGGTAATCCAAGACTTGATTCCATGATGGTAGACAGTATGTGAATGGTTTTAGAATGTCCAAACCATACACGACTAGGCGGTGTGAATATTTATTTTCCCCACATCCTAATACGTGTTCGGTTTGTACACATACAATTACTACGCTGATGGAATATGAATGAGTAAGTTAGCGTGTTAAAGAAAATATACCCTTATTTGCGTGGAGAGAGAGTGGAGAACTATTTATGAAAGACCACCCTTACTACCCCCAATACGGATTTGACCCCCACTCTCACCGTTACTGTAGGTTCAACGTATTACAAGAAACTATTTGATCACCAATCGAGATGTTGATAGTTTTTTAAAACAAACACAATCATTCATAAGCGTTTTTGTTTTTTGAAATCTGTAAGGCTAGTATCTGTATTAAAGTCTACAGATTTTCTTTAATTTTTGTGTTGCAGTTTTTGTCTCATTTTAAATTTTATATGTAAACTCTTTGCCATTTTCAAATTTATAGATGGCTAGATATTCTATATGGGTGGACAGGACATAGATCAATAAATACTCTTTGGTAAACACAGAACCCTATATTTTATGCTGAGCCAAAGGACCCGAGCTCGATTTCCATGTCAATTTGGAGTAAGCATAAATAATATATTTAGCTATTTGAAACCACCTATATGTTTGCATCCCCACGAAAGTAATAATTTTACTACTCTGCCTCAAAAGGTCCCTGATTCGAATCTCATGTTCAGGTGTCAATGAGGCGCAACCTGCAAGGTCGACAAAAGCTAATTTCACCTTTTAAACCCTGGCAAATGTCTGTGAACATTTCTCCTGGTCTCGCTACGACTAAAAGGTGATCCTTTATACGAGATGAATAATCACATTTTTTTTTACTTTAGACAGTTCCACCGACATACCATTTTTAATCGATTTTGAGCTATTATTTTTCTGCATGAAAATACGCGTATTTTTTATGCACCCGGCATACTGTTTTTTCCGCCAGTATAATCCTTCACCTACTTGATTATTAGTTGTTTGTATATGTATTTTAAATTGAAACCATCCAACTGTGTACATATATACAAATATTCTTTAAACTGTAGCCTACTTTGAAAATTAGTGCCGCGGCCACTATTCCCACTACGAAATCAATAAATGTATTATTGTTTCCTCTACACCTAAACATGTATAACTTACTTCATTATATAAGATATATTTTATAACTATCATTTTTGTAAATAAATATTCCCAGTATACATTTCACGGCGTAAGCCCAATTTCTAAAACTTTTATTTTTGTGTAAATAAATATTACTACTATACTTTTTGTGGTATGAGATATATTTGTAAAAAACATTCGGTACTAATAATTAAATCGCTTTTAGCAGGAGAGACAGAATTTAATGTGTTAATGTATGTTGATGTGCCAAAGGTCCCAGGGTTTGAATACTGTGTCAATCAAGAGTATATTAGCTTTGGCTATTTGAATGTACATATAATGCTGTAACACAACAAGGTTCCTTGGCTTAGAGGCATTCAGAGGGCTACGACCCGTTGCTTCAGAGGACTCGGGGTTCCTGACTTCGTCGTTGGCACTCTCTTTCAACATCGGGTTGTTGAGACATCAAATTTTCCACAAGGAGGCATCTAACCATCCCCTCCCCCCCAACCGAAATGTCACAATGTTGCCTCACCACGTCCGCGACACAGGGGTAGTGGAGGGTTGGGAAAGGAAGTAGAAGAGGGGTATGAGAAGATGCGGGAAGTGAAGGAGGGTCTGCTCGCATTCAATAGTACGCTGCTGGTGGGAAAGGTCGTGCTGCCGTGGACTGCACGTTCCCTCGCGTCTAGGGTTGGTGAAGGGGATGTCTTAAGTGCTCTGCGCCCAGTAGGCTGTTCAGCGGTCACACTCTATGCTCTGCTCCCGGACAAAGAGGATACTCACTAGCGAGGCCAACCAGTGCTGTGTACCGCATGCTAATAAAAATCTCTAACGCCCCGTCTCAATCCTAACCAATGAGCAGAAATAAAAAGCAACGAAAACAAATAAAATACAAGTACCAACATGTTTGGAACAAGAACCAACATGACTGAAGAGGGAGTCAGGAGGAGGGGAGGAGGGTCAGGAAGAAGGAGAGGGAGGGGTGAGGGTCAGGAGGGGAGATAAAAACCAACAGCCAATCAGAGAATGAGGGGCGTGGTCACGTGACCAATTCTAAGCCGATAGGAAAAATGTGTTGGTACGTCATCCTAAACTACTTATGTATGTGTGTATGTATGTGTGTGCGCGTGTGTGCGTGCTTATTCGTCGACTAGATGTGGGGGGACAGAGAGGAGACATCAGCCAATATTTCCCCTTGGTTATCACGCACGTGCAATGTTCTGAACTGGGGTGGACATCTCTGTTGGTGGTTCATGAAAACAGCAAGGAGCAGTTCTCTAGTTTCTTTCTGTACACATAATCCACTTGGACGATATGATATATCCAGGTAGNGATAGGAAAAATGTGTTGGTACGTCATCCTAAACTACTTATGTATGTGTGTGCGCTTGTGTGCGTGCTTATTCGTCGACTAGATGTGTGGGGACAGAGAGGAGACATCAGCCAATATTTCCCCTTGGTTATCACGCACGTGCAATGTTCTGAACTGGGGTGGACATCTCTGTTGGTGGTTCATGAAAACAGCAAGGAGCAGTTCTCTAGTTTCTTTCTGTACACATAATCCACTTGGACGATATGATATATCCAGGTAGTTTGTCACATGGTGTTTGATGATTGAGTCAAAACCACTCAGGCGTGTTGAATTAGGTCAGTTACTGAGTTGTTAGGTTAAGGGAACGTATTTACAAATTGGTCCGTTACAGCGGTAGAGGGTAAGGAACGAACCATTTTAGAACTAATTTATCAGGTTTTGCGTGGAAATTTAGTGGGAAACCATTTAGGGAATCCCTTACTCATTCTTTTGACACCACCGCAATTCATACTCCGAACTCACTATCAGTACAGGCCAGTCTAACATGAGAGTGGAACCTTAGACCATTCGGCCACTGAAGCATGTCACTGGCATTTAAAAACTACTCTGACTTATAGGAATATTTCTCCATATTTGCACAAACAGAAATATAGCGATACGGTTGGCCAAAGAAGGACTAATACCAGTATTAAATACCTCATGAATGGTGCAATGTGTGTCAGCGTAGTGGAATTTAATATTGCCCAGCGAGAAATCTCAGACGTGTGTGTACGGGTGAAAGGGTAGTATCGTGACAAGGGGGGAGAAGAAGGAAGATGAAGAAGTGCAAGATTAAGGAATGGTATCAATTTCCACATGCAATAGTAGAGCTGCCTTATATAAATGTCATATTATGTGGATTGCTCTTTGTTATCATATGCGTTAGTGCCTATAGATGCTATGATCCACTTAAACCACGGCAGTACTCAGATGAGGGGATGTTTCGAGGAAAAGTCCTCCAACAAGATATGTTCTCTAGGGGGTGGTTCGAGGGAAAGTCCTCCAACAAGAGATGTTCTCTAGGGGATGGTTCAAGGGAAGGTCCTCTAACAAGAGATGTTCTCTAGGGGATGTTTCTAGGTAAAGTCCTCCAACAAGAGATGTTCTCTAGGGGATGTTTCGAGGGAAAGTCCTCCAACCAGAGATGTTCTCTAGGGGGTGGTTCGAGGGAAAGTCCTCCAACAAGAGATGTTCTATAGGGGGTGGTTCGAGGGAAAGTCCTTCAATAAGAGATGTCAAGGAATTTTTACGACATTGAAATCTTCTTGAAATAAATTAACAAGGAATCCTTAAATGTTTGATATTGTAGCTGCTTTTAATTGTATTAAACTGCAATGAGCTACTAGTCTTGGAATTGAGAAGGAACGCACCACGTCTTACTACCTGTTTGGGTTATACACTTAATATATTATTAATAGGGAGTATAGGGGTTTTGTTACATACCCATAGTATCCTGTATATCCCAGGATACCGACTATCCAATACATGAGAATTGGATCAAACAGGTGAGCTCACATTGGTGAGCATGTGACCAAACATCAATATCATCAAATACTATTTGCCTTTACTTGTGAGGTTGAGGTTTAAACCCCAGCTGAATGTACATAGATTTTTGTGCCACTCTCCTTACATATACATTCATCTTTTTGACCTCCACCCCATTAATTTTATCTAAAGCGTATAGCACTAACCAAGACTAGAACGTGACGTAGTAAAATTATAATTACTCTAACAACAAATGTCTGTTTTTACTTCCTCATATCTAGAATAAAGTATTGTGATCGTGAAAAAAGTGGTTAAGATTATGACAAATTTTTACTCTTTATAAAAGTATTTTACTATCTCTGTCTCAAGGTCTGTCTGTGAGTCTGTCGTTATGTCTGTCCCTGGTCACGGATCCAAAATGATTTGATAGATTTGGTTCCAGCTTGATATTTAGATTTACTAGGCCCTTGCCACAAAGTGTTTGATAGATTTGGTTCCAGCTTGATATTTAGATTTACTAGGCCCTTGCCACAAAGTGTTTGATAGATTTGGTTCCAGCTTGATATTAAGATTTACTAGGCCCTTGCCACAAAGTGTTTGATAGATTTTGTTCCAGCTTGATATTTAGATTTACTAGGCCCTTGCCACCAAAGGTTTGATAGATTTGGTTCCAGATTGATATTTGGATTTACTAGGCCCTTGCCACAAAATGTTTGTTTTTTTAGCCTAGCCTTTCAGCTAAGGGTAGTTTACTGATGAATAATTAATTATTTGAATTCAATTTTTTTTATAAAACTGCTGTAACGATTTTGTTTAAAGGCCTATCTAGTATTTGCTTAGCATGGCAAATAGCACAATACATTTTTTTTGAGCAAGAACTATAAAGGGTCGTTTGCTGATTTAGTGAATTTCGAAAATGGTCTAGTGACTTTTTTTGAAATGTATATTGGTGAATGTTTGATACGAACTTAATTAACTAAGTTGTAGGCCTATAGTTGTTTTAGGAGGACGAAAGGGAATTCATTTTAGGCAGCTTATTAATTTTTTTTATCAATTTAGAATATTTACTTTTTTATCAATTTGCTTCAAAATTGGTTTTATGGTATTATTTTACTTAGTCAATAATAATATAATTTTTACCTACAAATCTAAAATTAAGGGTAGTTTACTAGTGATAATACATACAGACGGACTGAATTTTTTTAAATTGAGCTTTAAAATTAATAAATTCAAAATAAAAATCTGGAAAGTGCTCTTCATGATAAATAAGTATTCGTTTTTACTTTTACAAATACATAATTTTAAAGTAGTTGACATATAATTAATTTTTTTATTTAAATTTTATTTAATATAGTTGAACATGTTGGTTTGGAATCAATCTATAAAGAGTGGTTATTGTGAATAACTAGATGGGTATTTTTAGTAAAACTTATTTAGGGGTAATTTACTCAAGACATATTTTTGAAAATTATCTTCTAGGCCATAATACACACACGATATGAGAGAGTTTGTGTGATTGTGTAGTATTAGTTATTTTTAGACTTGTTATTTAGTAACTCTTCGGTCATTTTCCTATAGCAAAGATACCCAAATTGAGGCCCATGGATCCCCATGATACCCCGAGACCCCTACAGGGAATCCGTCACATACATAATATGTATATTTTTAAATCATATATAACTGTACACATATAAAGGGTATATCGCAGGTATGTATTAAACACAATGGAGGTTACTTTCCATATTAAAACCCTACAATATAAATAGGCAGAAAAGTAGGGGTGGGGTGTCCCACCCCTTGTCCCTACGTTTTTGAGAGGAACATTTAGAAATTCACTTTTATATTAGTTTTCGCGTTAGCCAGGACAAAGAACTTTCAGGAAAAGTTTCGAAATTTTTGATATCTTTTTGAACAACTTATTTGTGCCAGCAAGCCCTTTCTCTTGTTTGTGGTGTGAATTAATGTGGATTAAAGTCGTGCTAGTGTGGTATGAGACCTAAGGGGATGGTCACTAAACTGGCTACATATTTAAATGATATTAATTATCATTTAAATATGTAGCCAGTTTAGTGACCATCCCATCTGAATTATTCAGAGTCACACAACCAGTTTTTCCTCTCATAAATTTTCTGTGATTAATAAGCTACAAATATAATGCATATTATATTATTTTCATTTTTATATTTATTTTGTTTTACATTTAATAAAACAAATCATGTCTGAAAATCCACAAATATAAAAAAATACATTTATTTTTTTGTCATTTATTGTAATTATATTTATATTACAAATATATTATAGATGTATGATTACAATTTTTTTAATCATTTATCCTACATCAAGAGTTTAGTGGGTCCGTGAATCAAATGTTTCCTGGCTGGGGGGTCCGTCAATCTGATGTTCTCTCTTTAGAAGGTTCGTGAATCGGGTACCCTTTATTTGGCCTAAAGTGTAGGCCAAATAACTTTTGTGAAGTTAATTTTCAGGCCAAATCACTTTTTGTATAATTAATTTTAGACCATTAATTCAGAGTGTTTATGTTTTCTCCGGAAAATGTTATTATTTGTAGGGATGCTACTAGATGGTGAGGTGTGTAGTGTTTAGTTAAATAGTATATACCATCGTTTCAAAATACATTTGTCTTTTCTCAATTTACTACTTCCCTCGGTATAGCAGCACGTCCATTAACCTGTAGGACCACTTTTGTATGTTGGACTTATTGCCAAAATTTTGTATTAGTTTTGGCACCTTATTGTACCACAAATAAAAAGTTTTGTACCCGTACCCGTTTTGAGTAATTAGCATATAAGTGTGGCCCTTCTGTGTTAAGAATTTTCTATTATTTTGAATTTTGAACTTTTTTCAGTGCCAAATTATATTTTTTGTCTTTCTGGGTATATTTGTTTATTGATTTTGTTAAATGAATTTATCAACCATTCATTTTTTTATAATTAAAATAACTTACTCGAGTTTGCCCACGGCTTCGCTCACATTTAAGTTGAGTGAATTAACTCATTTCTAGCGAATCATCTAAACCAGGTTTTCTCAAACTCTATGCACCTGAGCCTTACATGAACATTAAAAGTAATCGTTAAACCTCTCTTTCTTAGGATAAAAATAACATTTTACTTTAAAATACAAAAATGGGGCAATTATTATTCAATTTATTTCTTTATTTTCTGATAGGAACTTTGTAGACGTTTATTAAGAATATTAAAGTTTTGTATAATATTCATAAAATATCACGTTTATTTTAACATTTTATGACGGAAAAATTATTCATGAAAAATATGTACTTGTAATTTAAAAGAATGAGTTTTTTTCCTATCACAGAGATGGTTCATGTCAGATTATTTTTATATAACACACAAAGGAAGGCCGGTTTCAACTGCCAGTCAATTTCTGTAACTAAAATTATCATATTTGTTGAGAAATTACATTCATACAAATGTATGTAGATACAAAGATCAAAATTAATTTTATTGCATCATAAGTCCAACATAATATTAAATTTTTACAGTCAATCAGAATGTAGCAAGTCGAAAGAAGTGAACAATTGGTTCACAGATAAAACGATGCTACACCTCACACCTCGCAGTTTGAGAAACCCTCATCTAAGCAACCAAAAACACAATTTCAGACACGTGTGACGTGAGAACTTTATCTGTATGATGATGAAACCATATATTACCTATAAGAAGGAATCAAAATATGTTTTTTAAATATGTCCAATCTTTGAATCAATATTTGCAAGCTTACATGGATA
>CABFOW010009971.1:0-11974 GCA_902141385.1 Timema californicum
CAGCACGGTGGGGGACATTTTTGGTGAGTTTCTTGCACTTAGACTTTTTCTTGGAGCATTTGTTCCAATAAATGCTACAAATGAAAAGATCAATACGGCATTGAAACACCGTAGAATGATTGGGATTAATAATGTTCCCAAGAATCATCCATCCAAAGATTGGAGTGGAGATGCGTGAATAACTAACAAAACATACTCCAATATTATTTCTAACAAATACAGTTTTCCTAATTTTGAATGCCTAAGTGTTCGCGGTTACTTTGGCCATGTGTCTATCTTTTACACTCAACGTGCCACGAAATTTATCAGAGAGAAGAACTGCACAAACTCCCAAAACTGATTGTTTTAACGTTTGGTGAGCATACAGCAGTGATTTCCAACCTGGGGGTCGTGATTCTTGTTGAGGTTTTATATTTACTTTTTGAAGTGAGTATTATGATAAAAGGAAGGTGCAAATTTCAAATAGAAACGTAAACGGTTAAAATAATATTGATACTGCTAAGTTACTGTTTATGTTCCTGTTGGTTGTTCAAGCCTGACAGTCGTTTGTTGCTTGCTGTAGCAGTCTCATGTTTAGGCGAGGTGCACTGCTGGAATAACTTTCAATGTACCCAATGGACTCGTTAATTTTCTTTTGAGACATGTTAGGCACATTCGCTAAATACTTATAATTAATTTATAGTAATTAAATCAAGCACGTGGGCCTAACGTTAAGCTCGTTGGGTTTGTCGGTGATGAGGTCAGGATTCAAATTCAGACAAGGGGTGATTTTTCCTAAGCGTTTCCCCCCTTCTCCCTCCATACAAATAAAGGTACATTTATTATAGATTATACCTAACCAACAAGTTTAGTTAAATTCGGATAACTCGGACGTGTATTAAGATTAAGTGAAAATAATTATTTAAAAAATAGAAGATGAATGCTTGGAGGTTAGTTATCAAGACATCGCTTTGGTCTTAAGACAAAAATTGGGGTCAAACCCCGCTAACATTAATATGGGCGCCAAACCATAAAAATAAGCTGTGAAATTTAAGTAAGAGTCACATTTAGTTTGAAATGTATTATTTAGAATTAGCAATAGGCTTATAGCGTAGGATAGAAACATAAAGAGTAGTAGGGTTCATTTGTTTTGAAGGGTTGGATTGTCAGGCAGTGTTAAAGCTAGTGCATTAAAAATCACCTTTATGTAAAATAGTCTATAAGCCTGGATTACCAAACCACTGGTCCAAGACATCAGAATCAAATTGCTATGTCACTATTGATAGAGCGATCTGTGGTCTATATAGGGCAGTGGTTTTCCCATCCTCTCTACGCGCTAATGCGAGAGTACATTTTCTCTCAAATACTTTCCTTCTTGCCCCTTATATTATTTATTTTTAAGACTCAATAAGTTAACCGCACAGGTAGTCATGAGGGCTTTGCCGTGAAGCTCGCAAAGGACTGGATTGCCGGCGGCGGAAAAGTTGAGGTTCGAAAAACACTAATAATTTTTTTTAATTATTTGCCTTTTCCAGATTTCCCAGACAACAAAATATCATTTTTCAATATTTTATATGCGAAGTTATAAATACATACACATTTGTTAGTGGTATTGGAAAAATTGCAGAAAAAAATATGGCTGACAACACTTTTAGCTTACACTAAATATTGAATTTATAGCTCGTATTTTGAAAAATACCGCAAATATATCTGACAGTTCCAATTATTTCTCCCCCACAGTAAATTCCCCGACTTTTCCAGGTCTTCTAGGTGTTATTGAACCCTGTTTTTTTTAACTAAATTACTCATTCAATATCTAAAGATCAAGCCAATGACGAACCTTTGTGTTAAAACTTGGATAGTAATATATTTATAGAGCTATTTTAATACCAGGAGTATCAATTGTTAATTGATCAATGTATATATAGGTTTTTATTGTGCACATATAACCATTCGTGTTGAGAACCGCTTAAGACGCTGCTAATGTCTAAATAGCCTACATACATGAAAATAGGCAGATTTAGTTTTGTGAAAGGGAGTAAAACCAAATTTGTGTGTATTTAAAAAATATATGTGCTGTATAATTTAGGTTAGAGTCTTTACCAAATACAGGTAAACTTGATTATGTAATATTACAGTTAATCTTACAAAAAACAAAATAACACGCAACCGGTGTATGTGTTTAAATCAAGATTGTATTGATCAGGGCAACATAAGTGCGCGCGGCTATAGTACAGTCCTATTTTCATAGCAAGGGCAACATAAGTGCGCGGCTATAGTACAGACCCATTTTCATAGGAAGAACCTTGTCTGACCGCGATAAAAGATGTTAAATCTACTTTCACGTATCCATAATATCACTTTAGATAAATATTGTCAATACCTATAAAATAACAATAATAATATCGTTGAATGTTACCAATTTTGATTGCGAAGAAAAGTTTGTATTTTCTATACATGTCTTCTTACCAAAATGTCTACCATTTCAAGACTCCTAGGCTATGCCGATGCCGCCACATAATCTGGAGACCAGCACACAGTAAATGTAAAGGGTAGCCAACGTCAGCTGTTCTCTCTTATCGACGTTCCTTGGCCACGCTCACAGGGCAGGACGAGAGGACCGAGCGGTAATCAGAGCACGAAGATTGTCGGCAAAGGAAGAGGACGGCTGTGAGGTGGGGGAGGTGTCCCCAGAAAACTAAGACTGCTAGGGGTTTCACTGACTCCAAGGGCTTCAACGTAATTCTAGGATAGGGAAGAACGTATATAACTATTCCATGAGCAACCTATTTATAAAGTTTTAGAGTACATACAGTAGTTATTCAAGAATCAAATTTTATTAATTATAATAATTATGATAATGTATAGCTAGTATTTATTCAGGACTTTGGTTCTATGCCTTTAATGTAACAATGAAGCAACTATAATATTTTAAAACGGTGCCTAATTGGCAAATAATGATACTAATGAGTAATTAAACTAATTAAAAAGGAACATCTACACCGTGTTTTTTTTAATGGAAAGACATTTCTTTATTAATGAATCAATTGAATATGTTCCAGCTTCACTTGTATTTAGGTGTTACTCAACAGAGAGGGAATAATATAAAATTTTAACAAACTTTAATAATATACCAAGTAAAACATAAATACAATTGAAACTGGTGAACATTCAAACATACCAGTGAGTAAATGTATAAACATAATGTGTATATGTTTGTACGATGTTAATTTTTCTTCTAAAATAATCTTATTAGTGTCACTATCTGACAACTAAACACTTTCAAACATGTTTGTTACTTTGATGACAAAAAAAATTGAGTAAATAATAATAAGCAACAGCACATGTTCATTATTAATATTAAATTCCTAAAATGGTGTAAGATGGTAATCATCTTTAAACCATAACGCTGTTGTAATAATTCCTACGGGCAGAGTAAAAGGGCCAGTTTCATAGTCAAATTTAGTAAGCCTCAAGTGCGGCGCTACACTAAATACAAGACAACACCTACCTAAAATCGAATGGAATGGGCCGTTCTCGCATAGGAAACTGGCCCATTCCATTCTGGTTTAGGTAGGTGTCTTCATGTACTTAGTGTAAGCCCGCACTTGAGGCGTACTAAATATGACTATGAAACTGGCCCATAGTGTCAAATGGAATACAGCCAGAGAAACAACTGTATTTTATTCATACTCGCGTTACTAAAACAATTGGTGGTGACGATGTGATGTAAAGTTCTAGTCCAAATCTTAGAATACCAGTAGTAGAGTAAGATGTAGCCTTAATTGAAGTATCGCAGTTCCATTCCGCTGTGCTAGAAGTATAACCAACATAAGCCAGAAGAATACAACAATAATGCAGGCGACACTACAAGTTGGTCGAACTGTAGACAACTCACAATACACTCTCGCCGTGTGGGAATATATAACCATCAGCATGCAGGGGGCACTATAACCTATTTTTCGTTACAAGATAGATTGTTGAGCAAAGTTACTTAACTTGTCATGTTCATTAGATGTGATGCGCGCTCAAAAACATTAACTTAATTTTGTAACATATTAACTAACACCTTTCAAAATAAAGTGTATTATTTTAATTCTGGTTACATCAAATTCAGCGCTAAACGCCTCATGACTAACGATTCACCTTAATTAACATTCAATATAAAATCGCCTTGGTATAGCAATTATTATAACATCTTTTTTTTATCAAGTGTTTTAACGAAACTCTAAATTAGTTTAATTTTTCTGTGATGTTAATCTGCTTAGGACGAAACGAATAATTTAATAGATACAGGCTGTGGTATAGCAATAAATGTATGTACAAATATTGACTAAACATGATTCCAGACACATAGGTTACTTATAACTGAACTAGAAGAACAAAACAAAATTACCAAATGGAGAAAATCAAAGAGACATCTTGTTTTGATTGGACAAATTTACATTTTTTTTAGCACCGCGTTTTACTACCCGCTCGGGTAGTACGCTGTACTAATTATGCTAACGACTTTAGGGATTAGGAAGGTTATGTATATGGAGTGTACCTACATTTACGCAAAGGGAGAGTGGAAAACCATTTTGAAATATTATCCTCAGTACATTCAACCAAGATTCGAACCTCAATCTCACTGTCATCGGCAGTCTAGTCCACTGCGAGAGTAGCGCCTTAAGCCAAGCGGTCACCGAAGCGGGTTTTAAAATATTAAAAGCAAAACAAAATTATTTTCTTACAGAATGTGAATGTTAAGAGTGATCCAAGTCCTAGTTTAGTGCTGTTAGCAAAGGTCAAGTGTAGTCTTGGGAACTACACAAGATGCTTTCACAGAATAAACCAACATTAACCTCCCATTTTACTTTTCAAACAGACAATTTGAGTAAAGTGGTACCCATACAGCGCCGAGCAGGTTCTAGTTACAGATTTAATGAGAGGGAAATTGCATTTCAGGGAATAATAACTCGGTTGATTATCAAGAGTCATCCTTATTACTCGTACAACATTGACCAGCGCCATTTGATATGGTTTGCAAGTGTCGGGGAGGTTGGGGTTCAAAACCCAGTCTGATGTACTAAGAGGTTTTTTTCCTTCAGTGATCAATGTTCTGTTTTAACTTGATAATAAGGAATTTAATGTATTTCCATCCGGATTTTCATTACGCGATAACTGACAAACGAGTGGACCAATTTTAACGAAAGTTGGCAGGAACATTATTTGAACAAAGGCTGAACGATGTGTGTATTTATTAGTTTTTAAATCTGGTGATTATCTGTTTAAAGGTGGTGGCCGCTCAAAGGGGTTTTTTTTGTTAAAAAGCGCATCTCAAATGGTGTGGATTTAAATTTCTAAGGGCCGGTCCTATGACTTCCGGATAAACATTGCTATTGGGAGGTTAAAGTTATCTACCAGATAAAAGTTATCAGCCACTTTAATGTTTTCCGCGTCTTATGAACTGAATTTATCTTTCAGATAGCTATCTGTAGGAAAAAAATATTTTTATACAAAAACTGCAAGGTTGGTACTAATTTTACTGGTGCGCGCATGGGTATAAACCCTGATGCTACCTCTACAACCTATCGAGTGGTGACAACGCTCAACATTTGTGTTAAATAATGGCGGCTAAACGAGTGCGAGTAAACAGATGGCATCACGTGGGTGCAAAAGCTAAGCTGTATTGCAAGTAATAATTTCGGTATCTGCCAACATGTGGGCAATATTTGGGTACAAAATTTAATTTATTGTACTCACATTTAAATAATTTGTTCTTATATAAATATAGCTCTACAAATGGCTTTTCAGTTTATATAAAAATGAATTAAATGTTTTAACTTTATATAGTTAAGGCCCGTGCATATGCTTACTAAACACGTGAACCAAGATTTTAACCTGAAAACAGATTCTTATAGGCGAAACCCTATTAAAAAAAATCAACGCGTCACTATGGCAACAACCATTTTAACTTTCAGATAAAAGTTATCAGGTACTTAAACCTTCCGATAAAAATGTGATGGATAAATACATTTTATCTGGCAGATAAATACTATCTGGCAGTCATAAAAACGCACTTTTAACTTATCCACCAGATATAAATATGTATCAACCAGATTATTATTTATCCAGAAGTCATAAGACCGACCCTTAGATTACGGTTAAGTATCCAGGGAACATAAAATAGTCATAAATGGAGTTAACAACTGTTATTCTTTATGGCTATAATGTAATCATGAATATTATATAATTAACTCGATCTCAAAGGAGATGTTTCAACTTGAAATCCAATGAGGAATGTTAAATACTGTAACAATGATAAGAATATAAGGGGAGCGATGTGTTGTTCAACTGTTCAGGTTAATTCACATACGTAGGCCCTACTAATACCACTAATAAGTTAGGGATGAGGAAGGTTTAATTTAGAAAAGGTGTACCCACATTTACGTGGAGAAAGAGTAGAAAACCATTTAGGAAAACAACTCCAGTAAACCCGATCGAGATTTGATGCATGTGTTTTACTGTCTACATGACTTCTAGTCCTAACTAGTTTAACACACCTCCCACGCAGAAGTTGGATACATTTCCTCTAAATGTAACCTGCCTCCCCCATATAAAATTAAGGTAGTTAATATTATATGCGTACAACTCGAATAGCTAATAGGATGAGGTGATTTTTAATATATGTTTTTTAATCAACAAAACGCATGAATGAGAAATGGTCACAACAGTTAAAACAACATGCACACAAATGTATCCGAGCCATTCATCGACCAGTAGTTATTTGCATACAGTGGAATGTTAACACGAGTCGGAAGTCTGCAAGATGAAGTGAGGATTTCCTCCAGGGCATCAAGCTGTTAAACTAGAACGTTGGCGAGTTTATTTATAGTATTTATTATCCCACCTATTTGTTAAGCACCCAACTGACCATGCATGCTAATGATAAGTTCCGATATTAGTTCACATACAGTAGCCCCGTGGCTTCTTTGGTGCTGACTGACAGTTCACAGCTGACTTATAAAAGTCAACATTTAGGTATATACCTAAATTTTGACTGACAGAAGTGACAGGCGCTAAATACATGTTATTGCAGATCATATGGTTCGGCGTAGGGATACATAATTTGATCTGGTAGCTTTTCAAAGCTGTCAGCTGTCAGCTGTTACTCAGCACCAAAGAAGCCACTGGGCTGCTGTAATTATCGTAAATTTGCTGCAAAATATTCACTTCTTTACAATAATATGTAACCCTATGCCAATATAGCTTTTTAATATTAAATATGGTGAATTGTTCTAATTAATTTGTACACCACGTTCACATTGAGAAGTGGCAGTCTGCAATGAATCTTATGAGAGGATCCATAGTGTAACCCGTCAAGGTAAGATTGATACCTTTCAGGGCACACACAGTGTATACGAAACAGATTTTGCATCATTAATTTTAAAAGTAAATGTGTAGTACTGGTAGTTTACCAATTATCCCTGTAAACATTTATTTGGTTTTCTATATTTCAACCGACATTCAAGAGAAGCACAATTTATTTAGCACCACGTCTCACTACCTGTTCGGGTTATACGCTTAAGTACTAATTGCGTACTCTAAGGAGTTAAGAATTGAGAAGGTTGAGTTTATAGGAAGTGAACCCGCATTTGCGTGGATGAAGAGTGGAAAACAATTTAGGAGCCAACCTCCCCCCCCCCCNCCAGTTCACCTGAGCGAGATTCGAACCTCGATCATCCCATTCTCGACAGTTTAGCTCAACATGAAACTACGCCACCGAGGAGGGTAGACGCACAATTATTTCCCTCCTCCACCAAGGTGATATCATCTAGTTATTTCTAGTTCAGAGACTTCTCTCTAGTCATTTTAAACTCTCCAAGGGCCAAACGTGGCGTACATTTCCCTTCCACCACATTAGCTTGGCCCTTTACCCTTCACGTTCTCTAAAGCATCGAGCGAAAATCCATCAGCCCAGAAAAAAAGAAGGGCAAAGTCATTTGCCAATCAAGAGATTAGTTAACGCCCCGTCGAGCGAGAAAGAAAATTAGGCCTCACTTTCTTCATATCTTGCCGATTCAAATTTTACAAACATATGATGATTATGATGATAATTGACGACTCTTCCAGATCGAGAAAGGTTCAAGACTGTCGTAGGTAGAGGAAAGCGCTTTATTATGCCTTTGATAACCTAAAAGTCCAACAGTTTAACTCAGTTGATATCGAACCAAGGATTCCTGGTTCAAGTTCTAGCATGGCCGTGGCACGGCGCTCTTAATACATAATAAGAGGTTTTAAACCAATTTCTGACTTTGGCTCCAGTAAAGTCCTATATTAAATCCAGTGTGTCCAATTTCTCACTGTTCAAAACGCCCTAGACTACCCAACCTATTCTGAATCACAGGGCTCCACGGATATTCCTTTTAGCAGTTTCAGTTTATAAAAATATCAATTAGCTGTAGTCAGTTGAAAGCAAGAGTAATTGACAACAAATAGCTGTTATTAATTCACTCACTGTTGTCATGTTTTAGGGAAACAAAACCAAAAATCTTTGAAACACCCCGAAAGGTAGAAAGATGTCTGGGACGTAACAAAGTTAAAACACTTTCTAAGAGAATCCTTCACCTTAAAACTTTTCTCCGAATTCATGGGGAGGCTATTCTCACACAACGCATGAAAATAAAAAAAAATCTCCAGAAAACTAGACAAACAAAATTTTCCCTTTATATAACTGCTTTTTATTTCTTTAGCTCACCGTATTAGTTCATTGAAAAATAAATGACTCAAATAATGTTTTGAAAGATTTACTCAAGGAATGTGGATATAGATTTAGTAAATCTTTAAACGCATTATTTGAGTTATATATATATATATATATATATATTTCAAGTAACTAATACAGTAAGCTAAAGAAAAAACAGTCGTAAAAAGGGAAAATTATGTTTGTCCCGTTTTCAAAAGGTTTTTTAAAAATGAGTTGTATTGATTGCAATGAATTGCGAAAGTAAGAATAATATAATTATATATTATGTTATAATAACTTACCATTTCTATCGTTAGCTGCCGATTAATTTGACCCACGAAGTTTTATGGTTTGTAGCTTTATGTCTGGGGCCCTCTGACATAGATAGTAACTCCTTAAATGTATATACCTATAAAATAACCCTAATAATATGGTTAAATGTTATCATAGTTTTTAATGATACTGTTTTGGACCCCTCTCATATATTCAAAAATACATGGATGAAGTGTACTTTTGTATGTAAAATTTCCTTTTAATACTTCGTCCATGGAAAATCACGCGTTTTCAGAAATAATTTCAATATATTGCGCTTTAAAACATTTTTTCTTTAAAAGATCAACTCCGTAGTATTATAAAAGTCATGTGATATGCTGGCTCCCTCTACCCAATAGGTTTCCAGGAACATTTCTATTAGTTAGTTTTTACACTGGTGACAAGGGGTCCAAGAAGCAAGGAGTAGGTCATATACAAGCAGCCTGTGCGTATAAAGCACACGGTGACATCGTAACATAAATCTACACAGACCACATTAATCGGAACAGGGAACATGTAATATCACAGTAAAACAATCCATGAATTAACAAAAACTGTATAATTCATATTTTCAGTACAGAAGATGTAATCATCCAAAAAAAAATCGTGTGCAACATTAAAAGTCTTGCTCATTTCATAAGAATAAGTATCACATAACCATGTGATAAGTGCGTAGTAAGGCATGTACGAGTTGTCATTATAAAACCCAGTATCGTTCACATCTGCATCAAATATCACAATAAACCCGATATCAATAGAATTATTGCCCATTCGCATCACAATAAAATCCCATATTGATACAATTAATGCCCAATCAGGGCACGAATAGTACCAAAAGAAAAGGTATTTCTTTAAGCTGACAGCAAAAAATAATGTTTGTATTTTCCAAACTACTCAGAACCCTACTATAGTTTAGTGCTTGTGTTTCTGAATTGAGTCTCTTGATTCCCAAATGATAGCTTGCAGTTGTTAAATCTATCGAATATTTATGTTGTCTTGTGGAGAGAGCATGATTACCGCGTATTGCAGCCTCTATTGGGAAACAGCAGGTGATAACCTCGTTATTAAATATTCCACAAGCACACAAAGCACTAATTGATTGAGGTGATGAACGCGCGCTGTTCCCGCCAGCCAATCAGCGGCTATTATTTCCAACAAGATCACCCGTGCGGAGTCTGTGATTGGCAGGTTCGATACACACAAATATGTAAGGGCAGGCAACGTATGTTCTGCCCTGTCGAGCAAGAATGTATTTTGTACACTTCCAGTATACATAATTATGATCATTGTTTGCATGAAAGTGTTCAGATGTCACTATTTTCTTACTACAATATTATATTTTTCCGAACCTCCCAAAAGGAATTCCCTAGTTTACAGACAACTTTGATCGAATAGAGAATTTTTTCCCTTCTTCATAAAATTAACTAATGTGAAATTAGTATTTAGAACAAGAAGATTTGAGTTTGACGTGGAAGTACCATGGTCGCTTCGAAAGTAATGGTGTCAAGAGTGTTTTCTCGGATATCCACGCAGCTCTACTCTATTCACGGTAGGAATTACTCTCTGAAAGGCCTTTTTTCCTACCAACATCCTACTATATAATAGATTTCTGGTAGGGAAAAAGACCTTTCAGAAAACAATTCCTACGCTGAACAGACTTTAAGCAAATTAAATTAATGTGTTACATATTTAAAGTCTGTTAGTTTATTTTTGAAATCATTCGTTTATTGGAAATCGTGTGTATCGATGTAGTGCGTAGTATTACGACACATCAATAGTGACAAAAATCTTAAATTATATGTTTATATACAATAAAAAATAAAACATATTAATAATAAACTGTTTCTAGTTTGCGTTGCACAGCATCATGGACCTACACACAATCTACTGGCGTGTGACGCAGATTCTGTACTCTATTTTCGGTTAGCGACAAAACTAAGTTAAAATCATCAAACTCGAAGAATAGTAGAAACTTGTTGAAGATTCGATCATCTGTTTTACTCGCAATCCTAAAATAAATCCAACTACCGATGATTAAAAAAGGAGGAAAAAAGGAGGAAAAAAAGATTCGGCGCTTGTCCCCCATCAAACAAAAACACCCTTGATCGCTCTTGAAGGGGATTGTTTGCGGAGGAGAGGACGCTACAGTCAGAGGTGAAACTAATAAAAAGACAGACAAGGATCGAAATGGTCGCAGGGATTAGATAATCCCCATCGTCAAGACTCTTCTACTTCAATAAAGAGAAAGAAAATCATAAATGTGAAAAAAAAAGTTAAATCCCAATCGTACATACTGTCTCATAAAACTATTATACTTAGTGACAAAATGTTCAAAAATTCATCCAAGTAAACTAACTACCTTTGAATGATTTTGCTGAATTTGTGCCACAAGAATATCCTATCCCCATAATTTGTGCCGCCATAGTTTTCGTGAAAACGCCAAAAACACTCACAGTGGGTGCTGCTGGCAGCACCCATATCAGCACAAATTCTGAAACCCATGCCAATATTTAGTGCAGAATTTGTGCCACAAGAATATTCTATCCCCATAATTTGTGCCGCCATAGTTTTCGTGAAAACTTAAAAACAGTGGGTGCTGCTAGCAGCACCCATAACGGCACAAATTCAGAAACCTATGCCAATATTTAGTACTGAATTTGTGCCACAAGAATATCCTACCCCCATAATTTGTGCCACTATAGTTTTCGTGAAAACACACAAAAACAGTGGGTGCTGCTAGCAACACCCATAACGACACAAATTCTGAAACCTATGCCAATATTTAGTGCTGAATTTGTGTCACAAGAATATCCTATCCCCATAATTTGTGCCACAATAGTTTTTGTGAAAACTTTAAAAAAACTCTGGGTTCCGCCAAATTCACGTCTCACATAGGCCGTTGTTTCATTTCTTTTCCCCCTTTCGATACATTATGATGACCACACGTTTCTATCT
>CABFOW010009972.1:0-11967 GCA_902141385.1 Timema californicum
AGCCCCTCTTTTAACTGAACTGGGCTTGGCACAGTTTGGGTCTAGCCCCTCTTTTAACTGAACTGGGCTTGGCACAGTTTGGATCTAGCCCCTCTTTTAACTGAACTGGACTTGGCACAATTTGGATCTAGCCCCTCTTTTAACTGAACTGGACTTGGCACAATTTGAGCTCAGGATTAGTTAAAATGTGGATCCTTTAGTGATGGTCAATCATTTGGCGAAATCCGGGCTTACACTGTCAGGTGCGCTGAAGATGATTTTCCCTCAATGGTTTCTCATTCTTCCTCCACGAAAAGCATTTACATGGGTAGTAAGACACAGAATACCAAAAAATTAGCGTATTGAGAAAACCCTACGTGATATTTCACAAATAAAACTCATTTTACAAGTCCGAGATTTTAATTTAGACCTACTAGTCACTGCCAATCCAGCTACTGCTAGTTATACGCCTTAGTGTGTGTGCTCGTTAGTTGCGGGTAACTATGATATTGTGCGTTGATTACCTCCGACAAAGTTGTATTTGTAGAGAGAACAATATTTCATTCAATTTTAAAGAGGGAAATTTCCCTATTAGTATTTCAGATCATTGAATTCAAAGGTTGATGAAATGGGGACGTATTCCTCAAGGATTTGGCTATAATATTATTCAAGTATTGACATTTAGAGTCTACTGTAGACTGGGGAACATCGACATTAGATATATTTTCCACCTCTAATTGAGATGTGAGAGTAAATAGCGGTCATTGCTTTGTTGTTACTGTCTTGGTAATTGTTCTGGTGTCAATGTCCTTAGAACAAATCATACTCGACAGTTAAGTTTAATACTCAGGGTATCTTGTTTGAATTCTTTCAATTTCTGGAAAATTTTCCATAAAGATTTAAAAGATTCGGAGGTCTGCCTGAACTGCTTTGTTGTTAGTTTAGTGTGAGATTGGTTGACTACCGAAACTAGGCTATAAATACTGATCTAAGTATTTGTGGTTGAAAGTGAGTTATTTCCCTGAATATTATCTATCGATAGATAACAATCGAGGTATCGTATCGATCGAGAGCGGAAGGAGAAAGCCTTGTGTTGAGTTAATGGGATGATGGTCGCTATACTTCATGATCCAGCGGCATCGCGGTCCGATACTCACACTTATATAACACAATTTATAACACTTGGAGACGTTGATATATGATATGTGTACACACATTGATGGAGATAAGATGAGTATTTTTTTCTTCTTTTTTTGTTGTTGTTGATCTGAAGCGGTCGTTACACACGAGCGCCAAGGTGGAAAGAAATACTTGTCCAATGTGACTGATCAAGGACTACTGCATCACCTTTTGGGATACTCCCATCAGAGGGAGTGTGGGGTGGGAGAAATCGAAACAACATTTATAAATAATGATATTTAATTTGTGTTCTCTTTACCATCCCAAAGTTTTTACTGATCTCAAATAGTTATAGATTCTTTATTTAAGACTTGTACCTGAATTAGATTAATTTAATTTGAGAGCATAAGGATTTTATTAAATGTCTGATGAATGGGGTACAATTTCAAATGGGTACAATTACGTGTCAGTGAGCACGTCAGCAAAGGTCAAGTTTGTTAGGCAGCTGTAAAACCGGGAGAACCTGTAAAATGGGAATATATACATATATTATTTAAAAATAGTGGGGAAAGAGGGAATTTAACAAAAATAAATGATACGACACAACCGTACGCGATTTTTAATAATCAGTGAACTACCCCATAGGACAGGCGCATTCAAAATAATACAAAAGTTACGAAATATGATAGTAGTTGGGGCGGCGTTTGGGAACCCCAATTGTGCCAACGGGTCAAAACGCTTATTTCCCGGTGATGTAATCATTGCGTGTTATGTCGCAACGCTCCCCTTGGGTTTACCCTGGTGACAGGTGGCAGCATATTTCCTCCTGAACTGAATTTCCCCTCTGGTTATTTCCATGATGACATGGGGTTAGCGACCTGTTGTCCTCCTTCAATGTCGCAAAGGTTTATTTCTGTTTTAAAATGTGGCAATGTGCTTTCCCTGATGACTGGTGCCAGTTTGGTGGCTCGAAAATACCTAGAACAAGACCTTGAATGAAGTCACAACCCTCCCCATCTATGTGGCAATGGGTTTTCCCTGGTGACTGGCGCCAGTTTGGTGGCTCGAAAAGACCGAAATAGAACACGACCTTGAATGATGTCGCAACCCTCGCCATCTATGTGAGCAATGGGTTTTCCCTGATACGTGGCGCCAGTTTGGTAGCTCGAGAAACCATGAATAGAACACGATCTTGAATGATGTCGCAAACCCTCCCCATCTGTGTGGCAATGTGCTTTTCCTGATGACTGGCGCCAGTTTGGTGGCTCGAAAAGACCGAAATAGAACACGACCTTGAATGATGTCGCAACCCTCGCCATCTATGTGAGCAATGGGTTTTCCCTGGTGACTGGCGCCAGTTTGGCGGCTCGACAAATTGAGTCAAGACAGTAATAGATCATGACCTTGAAACCGTGAGCTAGTACATGAGGTCATTGATACTGACAATCCTTTCCCCAGCAAAGGGTTTTCCCGATAACGTCATCACAGTGTCGTAAAGATGATGACTCATACCTGGCGCCAGTTTGGTGGCTTGAAAATATGAGTCAATACAGGAATAGATCGTGACCTTGAAACAGTCAGCTAGTACATTAGGTCATTTAAACCGGCCCCCCTCTCCCAGCAATGGGTTTTTCTGATTACGTCATCGCACTGTCGCAACCCTGATGACTCATACCTGGTGCCAGTTTGGCGGCTTGACATGACGGGTAGAAACAGCAATAGATCACGACATTTAATGATGTCGCAGCCCTCCCCCTTCTATGCGGCAATGGGTTTTCCCTGATGAATGGCACCAGTTTGGAAGCTCAACAAGACAAGTCAAGAAAGTAATAGAATGGGACCATGAGGTCATTGATCCTGTTAATGTTTAGTACCAGTTTGGCGTCTCGACAAGTCAAGACTCGTATCTTGTTAACCTACGTGTAAAGGGGACATAAAGGTTTTGCATGAATAAAATATGATATTACCAAATATATAATTATTAAACAATAAAGGTTTTACAGACATATATTAAACGTTTCACAGACATTACACATAATATCTATTTTACACTTTTACAGAAATGCTGCATATATTCGTTAATACGTTTTTCTACAGTGTTTTTTAGATGTGTTAGTAAAATTGTCTTTAGTCCACAATCCAGCATGTATTAGTCAAAACCGACAACTTGACATGTATAGTAGGTAGCTGGTAGGTAGGTTGGTAGGTTTTTTATGTGTGTCTACACCGTAGGCTGTTTGAGATCGATGATAACCGCTGATTCTGTTAGCGTGTCGCATACATCCACGACGAATGTGTCAATCAAATCGTTGCAATATCGTGCGACGGGTGTCGACTACATATCCCGGCGGTCGACGGCCACGACAATGAGGTTCCACACATCGCAAAATCGCGCTCAGCTCAGTGATAGATAGGCAAACCATTTGAGTCCGGCGTCTTGTTTCTTATTTATGAAGACCATATGGTCACCGAGCATGCGTCTCAGAAAGATTTCATGATTAGTCAGACTAATCTTATGAGGAAATTGGTGGTTGCTGAAAAATGTTGAAATGACCGTTTTGAAACTGCACAGTTCTTGCCACTTTGTCAGGTTGAACATCGCACAATTCCCTCCGCATTTTTATAACTGAACATAGGGCGTAAAGTTGTTCTTGACACTCATGTCAACGATGACTTGCTTGGCATCGACTACGTCCAGTGGAAACAAAGTGTTGAAAATACTGGTGATGGCGAGCGGCTTCACCGGTTTAGCTCTGCGGGTGCAAACTTCTTGACCTTGCATGATGTTTGTTTGCTTCGACGACTGTCACAGCTATGGCCAGCACGCCACTGGGACGCCTCTTTTATAGGCGCACGCTGATTAGACGCAGCCTCTTGAGGGGTGGCAGGACCTTACAGTCTTGAAAAATGTTTTGTAATATCTCACCATCTTATCGTGATTTACCTGTATGATTGGTGGTCGAGCATAGGTCAAGGAAACTTTTCATTGTAATGTTCTGGGCGCTATAGAGAAGGTACATTAGACAGTAATGGCCGCAAAAGTCTGAGGTGGTGCTTTGAAGTTGTAGTGTGCTATAAGACGTGCGGGAAGGGTTTTTGCATATAAATCCCAGATGTGAATTTATACAGGATGGAGAACCACAACTGTCAAAATATTCTCCTACGCCGTTCTTGTCGATAAAGATGGCGACACAATGCGTCCCATGCTTGGCATGTTGTTCAGTGTTGATGACGAGAACGGCAGGTCAAACTATTCGTGCAGGTAGTTGATCAGCAGGGAAAAAACCCGACCATACATAACGGAACTACAAGTTTTGTTTTCAACACACGTCTATTGGTGAGCGTGCCCAACTTAAATAATCCAATTTCGAAGTCCCCAAACGATGAAGGACGAAAAGAAATTCCATACATAGCTATGTGTCATGTACATGGTGTGGCGCAATTTAATTGTTTTCAAAGAAGAACAAACTCTGTCGAACAGATATACGAGGGGTGTTGACGTGTATTTGACTAGAAACTTTTTCTTTTCTCCCCCCTTGACGTAGACGGTTTCTGCACGCGTTGTGTCACATGAGATGAGGAATTCAAGCTGATTGTAATCCACATCCCCGCTATCACAGGGAATACCAAGCAGTTTGTTAACGATAAAGTCGGCTTGCTTTTTAACGGCAGCTGAAAGTTCATCGATAGCATATGTGGGTTTAAACACCCAATGGTGAAGTAATGTACCGCATACAGATAAAACACTAAGTTCCTTGACGATAAACTGTTTACTGTCGTCGATAAAGCTCTGGAAATCCACAATGACGTCCATGATTTAAATGACGAGTGTAAGGGGTGGAAAGTCGCTTATATTAACTCCCATAATCGGTCACGACGTTTCTGTCCTTGTTGATGGTGATCATGTTGGCAAACTCTTCGTACACGATAGGGTTGACGGTTTCGGTGAGAGCTCTGGTGAAGCTAACTTTGAAGCTCAGGGAGACATGCCTCGTCAAATTCCAATGCGATATTAAATTAGTGGACAGATTTGGTGTGAGATCGAAAGCAATGAGATGATATTCCTTAGGGAAAGCTTTTCGTGTGATGTCGCTACCTTCGTTCATCAAAAGGATACTCGTTCAAGAAAACAATGTATGGTAGGATATGACATAGATGCTGTTTGAAAATTCGGGTTGTAGCGGTTTTGACGGCACTTATTCCCCGTCCACGTACAGCGAGAAATGTTTCATACCGTAGGTTTGGAAGTTGAAAGGGTTCTTGGTGGCGTCTCCATTTAACGCGGCGTTTTATACAAATTCCACGATGCATCGTTTGGATAACTGCCCGGTGAATACGTTGCGCAGTAACTTCCTTTGAACCCCCGTAGGAATAGTGAGTGTTTTTACTTCCACGCGGGTGATGGGATAGTTTGCGGGACTGACGTATAATGCCTTGGCATGTGCCAACAGTATAGATAGTACTACTTTGATACGTTGCACTATAAGTCCGGCTTCAGTGATGTGAACCTTAAAGTAAGGGAGTTCAGGCATGGCCGTAAGACTAAACCCTTCTCTGGAATGCACCAACTTGACTCTGAGTTCGGTGCCATTCAAAAGGTATTTCTCTTGGTTAAACACGTCACCATGTAGATATCCCAAAAGTTCCATAGTCTTAAATTTTGCGGTGAGACTGCAACGGTCCTCAAATCCCTTGTTGCAGGCGTTAGCCTCTTCATAACTTCCTTGGCTGTCTGCGAATAACAGACCAC
Organism: Timema californicum; assembly: GCA_902141385.1. Taxonomy (NCBI): domain Eukaryota; kingdom Metazoa; phylum Arthropoda; class Insecta; order Phasmatodea; family Timematidae; genus Timema; species Timema californicum. The sequence goes on from CABFOW010009972.1 coordinate 5,849, forward strand.
AAGTCAAATATGTTATTTTGGCGTCACTGTTGTAATTGATCTGTATCTTAATGTACAAACTATAAGAATACGTGTTGCTGGGCGGTGAGATTAGTTTTGGCTTAAAAACACATCCACCTGTGTGAATAGCGAATGCAACCAGTTGTAATGGGAGCGATTTGATCCCCCTCTGTAAAAGAGCCACTGTCGGGTTTCATGATGGCTGCCTTTCGCATAGTCTGTGAAAGATCAATAAATAACTCGCCTTATCCAGTAACGGTAAATTCGAGGGGCGAATCATTGGTGAGGGAAGAGACAGGATTGTACTTGAGCCATTGCCCACTTTCAAGATTGGTTTTCGTGGGTGGGACGGAAAATAGATCGATTTCACTGCTGGAACACTCGCAGGACTGGGGGTGTAGAAACTACATTTCAAATAAAAATATCTATCGCTCCTTTCTTGACCTTTTTACGTCATGCAATGACAGAAGACTGACACCAATGCTTCTTACGACACCCTTTATAGTATGAGCTGGTCATCAGTGTGTCTATCTTCTGGTCCACCTTGCGTTTCAGGTTTGTTCCAGCCTCACCAACAAGGTACCGTAGAGACTTTTTGAAAGGCCAACACTGATTGGCGACGTCGGAGAGCACGTTGATACCCGTATGAAGCACCTGTTTTCCAATGACTTCAGCGCCGCTTTTTAGCAACGGTACGACGCTCTTAAATAAGCCACTGAAAAAAACTTAATATCCCGTGCCCGCTTTGATAGGGAGCACCGTGGTAGATCGAAGATATACCTGTTCCAGACTGGTTGACGTAGTATCTTTGGTAGGGACGGTTCATGTTGAGCAGCGTCGAAAATGAAATTTCGCGCACAATTTTCCAAACCCGAATGGTAAAGGTTCATCAGTGCATGCCCATATATTGATTTCCGGGCTTTAAATTTCTCTTCTAAGTACGGGCATGTAGTGCAACGGATCATAACTAACTGTCTTATGTATGCCGTAGAGATAGTTTATATTGTTGATACCGACGATACGTAAAAGTGGTGCCACAATGTAACCTATGGGCTGAGGATCGACTATATCCGTGTAGATTTACATTTGTAAGGGCAAACCTGGTAGAATATTGGCGGCGTATGGTGATTTTGGGACTTTGATCAGATTAGAGGTCTGAGGATCAAAACCGAGCTGCAGACTTAGTTGACTCTATAGAGTCAGCAGCTGTATAGTTGGTAAAGATGATACAACGTACACTTTTTTGTTGGGGTTTGTGTACTTGAATACGACTCCGGAATCCCCTTTAAACACCTCTACCTCATTTAGGGCTTTGATCAATTCATGGATAGTGCTGTAGTTTCCAGGAGGGATATGATCCTTGAATATTTGTTCCACGCCGTTAGCGTCCACCTAGTTGTACCATACAATATTTTGGCCCTCTGGTAGGGTGGTGAAAGAATACGGATATTGGAATTCAGCGAGAGCGACTTCCTACTGGCCTTAGAGTGTAAGATGGTAGGATAGTTGCGTGGTGAAGTTAGTGAGGGTATTTTTCGGGAAATATCCCATAGAGCTGTCGATCGACAAAGTGATGTAAAAATGGTTCTTCTTGGTAAGGCGCTGACGTAACTGGCAGGAATACAAGAATTAAACTTGGTGGGTAATCTTTCCACTGCACGTACACTTTCTTTCTGGCGCCTTTACCCTTGACACGTAGTATTTTATCAACTTTAAGAGTTTCGGGAAGACGTACTGGTTGCAATTTGGTTTCGTGAAACGTTCCCTCCACCTCTTCGCCATCAAGATCAGCCAGTCTGTAGATACAGGTTGTCGCAACATGACACTGCTTTTTTTGAAAATTTCTTCGCACCAAATGCTTTCGTAGCCCTTTTCAAACAGCATTTTGAATTTTCTAATACGCACCGTGTCACCAACTTTCATTTTTGGCTTACTATTCGAGTTTAGATGCCGTTGGTCGTACAGATTATCTCTGATTTGAAGCACATTGGTTTCTGAAACGTTGTCATATGCCATCTTGATACTTGAATTTTTGGGCCGTTGTAAGCGTCGATTAGTTCTTTGAGGACGTCCACTTCCCGATACGTGTTATATTTGGTAAAGTATCCCCACATGCGCCCTTTCAGAGTTATATTGAATCGTTCCATAATTCTTGCCTTCACGTCCTGATTATGAATGGTGTAGTAATGCACGCCTTCTTGCTTGAGAAATTTCTGGACTAGACGTGCCGTGAACTTTGTCCCCTTGTCCGCCTATAAACTTAGAGGTGTACGGCCGCTTTGTTTGAAAATGTCCCGAAAGGCGTCTCTCACGACGCTCCCCATCTTGGATGGAAGTGTCTTCACCCAGGCCATCTTGCTCAATACGTCGATGACGGTGAGCAAGTACACTGCACCGTCATCGTATTTTCCGAGATTCCGCATATCATTGATATCGGCTTTCCAGAGATCGTCGATGTTTGACACCACGTACTTGTTGCGTGGATACTTTTTTATCACCAGTTTGTCAAGAGTATAACCATCCTGCACTCGAAGCAATTATCGTACTATGTGGGAATCTTTCTTGGATTCCTTTATTAGCGACGCCACCCCTGTAAACCCTGCAGGATGAGAAGGGTCATAGTAGATGTTGGATAACGGGCCATTAAGCTTGGAACGGCAGCCAATTCTTTTAATCCGCCCTTTTCTGTTTCTTTTTCTTAGGGTGTTGCGACGGTGAAAGTGGTTGGGGTACGGGCGGCGGATCTCTAATGGGTGGCAAACGTTTTGGATTTACAATCAATTCTTTGGGGATGTTTATTTTTTAGTGAGAATCTTTCCCAAATAATCTGGACGTGCTGGGAATAAAGCCTGGACCTCTGGGTTCGTAGCCAGAGCCTATTACCACTAGACCGCTTAGGCGGCCCTCAAATTGTAATGATATCTACATAGATATAAATTTAACTAAACATTAATGTTGGGGCTAAGGGAGGAATGGGAACATTTCTGAATGCATAAGAGAGACAGATTCTATTCAATTAGCCTAGTGTAAATAAAAGCACACAGTTAGCAATACTTAAAGCAAACAATCAAAATAAGAGTAAAATGAAGTGATATATCGATTAAGCACCCATAAGATCTTGGTGAGAGGGAATCAGGTGGATTCTCCAACTCACTTTGCAATTAAGACTATTTTATAAAGCCCAACTTTTCTCACACAATGCTGCTTGGAAACAAACGAGTCTCCCGACGTGAGAATTTATGATCCAGAAGCTATTTTGATGCGTAAACTCTGACTAACATAGGGGAGATTATTTCGGACTGTTAATACTCTATCGCTACGTCGTTGATTTATTGCATGCTAAGATATTTAAACATATATTTTGCTGTAAGCATTGATGCACCTAAGGGGGAGAGGGGCAAAAGGGTATTTGACCCCCTTCCCCCTCTTTCCCCAACATGACAAATAATGTTAATAGAAATTTAAATAATATTAAGTGTAACTAACATTGAAGATGTATCGAATGTATATTGTAACGTGGGGTGCACGTAACCTGGGAGGGTCACAGGTCGTAAACACGTGAACGTGTGAACCATGAGTTCTTTTTAGAGATATTGGGGTATGCAGCTGACCAAACACGAATGAAAATGCCCACGGAATATTCAAGGTTTTTATTATTAAAACTACCACATACATACACACACTTATTAACTATATATCTAAATTAATTATAATTAAACATGTCATTAAGTAAAATAAAAAGAGCCTTAATCAAGTCTGTAACTTAATAAACTAATAGAGCACACAGATATGTAAGTAAATTGAAATAAACAAATTAACAACTATAAAACACCTAATAACTATTCAAATATTTAAAACCCGTCACAAAAATGTTCTTTATCACAGTAGTCCACAATAACAACAAATGTCACTTGTCTCACACACGATACATGGCGGTGACCCGCTATACACAAACGCCGGACTCGCTGACCCGCCCTCGGACTTGCCGACCTGCTCGCTGCTCACTCTGGCTCACACACTTGACACGCCGGTCCACACAATGTACACACCAGTCCACACACTCGCACTCGGGACTCCCGGACTCATTAGTCAAGAACCAAGAACTGAGTACCTGGCTATCACCGAGCGTGTATATATAGGGATGGTGCCATCTAAGGGTCTGGATTCCTCCACTTCTAGAATTAATATGGCCGGAATAAAAAGAAACCAGACCCCTCCAGACGTGTCTTCCTCCTCACCCCCGTACACCCCTGTACCCTCTAGTCCTCCAGTCAAGTGAGAAGGTCGCTGCCTACCTGCTAGACAAGGAGGGAGACAGAGAGAACAAGGAGCGCAGCCAGAGTAAACAATGAGAGCGCTCCAGTCTCACTATCAATCACCAATCTTGTTACACCACCCCACCCTTAAGTCTGTTTGCCCCAAACAGATATCTCAAATTTGGGACTCTTCTCCTCGATATGCCGCAAGGCGATCGATGTGCACGACCTTCATTTTCCCTCTTGCTCTTCGTTGTATACTGATGACCACGTCGTTTATCCGGTTAATTACTTCATATGGGCTCTCCCATTTTCTCTGTAGCTTTGGTGATATAACCTTTTTCTTCTGTGGGTTGTATAGCAATACCAGATCTCCAGCTAAAAAGTTCCTATCGTTTGCTCGGAGGTCGTATCGTGTTTTCATCCGGTCGCTGTTAATCTTGATTCGTGTCTTTGCAAACTGGTGTACTTCTACCAGAGTATTGCGAAGATGTTCGGTGTGTTCTTGATCAGTTAACTCAACGAGATTCTCAGGAAGGCCGTATAAAAGGTCACAAGGTAACCGAGCTCTCAACCAAAGAGCATCTTTGCAGAGATCACTCCGGTTGTTTCATGGACAGCTGATTTATAGGACAACAAAAACAAAAGTACTCTACTGTCCAAATTATTTTGATTTCCTGAGACGAGCATGGACAGGTATTGCTTCAGGGTTCTGTTCAGTCTTTTAACCATCCCATCCGATTGGGGGTGAAGATAAGTGGTCATTGTTTTTTTATTCCTAGAAGAGTGGCCATTTCCCGGAATACAGAAGACTCAAAATTACATCCTTGATCGGAGTGTAGCTCCAGGGGCACCCCAAATCTGTTAATACATTCTCAATTAAGGCTTCTGCTACTGTAATTGCCTCCTGATTTTTAATGGGTATTACCTCTGGCCACTTTGTGAAATAGTCTATAACAACTAGTAGATATCGATTTCCTTTCTCTGTCACTGGAAGTGGGCCCATCAAATCCAAAGATATTCTCTCGAAGGGAGCACCTACATTGTATTAGTTCATACGGCTCTTTCTTCTAGTCCTAGGTCCTTTCCTTGAAGAGTAGACGTCACATTTCCGGCACCAGCTCTCAACGTCGTCCCTACAGTGCAACCAGTAGAATCAGTCTCTTACTTTCTCGAGTGTTTTGTTTATGTCATAATTCCCCCCAGCTGGTGAGTTGTGAAGGTCTTCCAGCATAGTTTTGACTCGATTCTTTGGCAATACCAACTGATGTTTCTTGCGCAGACCATCTGCACTTTCCCATGTTCAATAAAGGACGCCAATTTTCATTACGAGGGAGTCCCACTGAGCCCAATAACTCTTCAATATTGGACTCAGGCCTGACAAGTCCTGTCAGTCTGGCTTCAATCCACCTTCTTTCCTTTTTATTAATGGACATATGGAGTCATCTTTCATCTGATCTTCTCTTAGACATTCATCGCCCCAGAATTTTCGACCAGTATTTGCGACGTCCTCTTGCAATCCAGTACGTCTTTTCATTGGTTGTCCTTCTTCTAATTCGTTTTCTTCTCATTGCTGGCAATGTTGGGAGCCATGTTCCTCACATGGTATTCTGGATAACGCATCGGCGTTTCCATGACTATATCCAGCCCGATGTTGGACTACGAAGTCGTACTCCTGGAGTTTTTGTATCCAACCTGCCATCTGTCCTCCAGGTTTCTTAAAACTCAACAACCCGTGGAGAGCGGCATGGTCGGTCCATATGAGGAATTTCCTTCCATATAAATAGTGATGAAAATGATCAACAGCTTTGATTATTGCCAGCAACTCACGTCTTGTTACGCAGTAGTTTCTTTCAGGCTTCA
>CABFOW010009974.1:0-11957 GCA_902141385.1 Timema californicum
ACACCGCACAGAGTGAAGAGACAACTCATCCAAACACCGCACAGTGTGACGAGACAACTCAGTCAAACACCGCACAGTGTGACGAGACAACTTAGTCAAACACACATGTTATTTAAAAATCAACATAATATATTTTTTTTAGCATGACACAACAAATCAAAAATATTAATTTAATTGATTTGATTCGAGTTAGTTTCAGATTTAAAAAAGTTGTCTTCACACACATTCCTGTGAGTGTTGGTAGAACCACGAGCGAACTCACCTGCTGGCGAGTAGTGGTATCAAGATCATGACGAGCGCTGCGACCACGTAACCAACATAGATAGACGTCTCTGTGGCCAGCCCTCCCCACTCTAATCCCACGGTAGTGAAGGGGCGAGGGGCCGACAGGAGTGCCACTCCCAGAATGTGTGTCGCCAACACGGCCACACCGACTGGCACCAGACTGAAGTTGACAACCTGACAACAAGGGCGCAGCGTTTAAAGGTGAGCTCGTCATCAGCGACTGTTTCCAACCTGTGGTCGGGTCACTTTAGTCAAACGTAACCATCCGCCTCCTTTAGTTGCTGGACGTAATATAAATAACTTAAAAAAAACTATCTACATTTTGTAAAAATAAGAATTTAGCTTTTAGTTTTTGTCTTGAATAATTATGAAGTTAAAATGATAAACATGTATGTTTTTTCTAAAATTAATTGTTTGTAATGGTATTCATTTATATAAACGTTGTAGTATGAATGAGATAACATTTGTAATAGATAATAATGATTACGAGTTTGTTGATTTTTGATATTTGTAAGAATTACTTTATTAATATTTTCCTCCTGTAATTTATTTATTTTAAAATCATCAATGATTTGAAACATGGCCAAGTGAATGACAAGTTGTTATGCTTTAACTTCACCAGACTAAATAAATAAATATAAATAAATGAAAGTTGAATGACAAACATTTGAAACATTTAAATGGCAAAGTTTTGGTTATAATCTGCTTTATTGACATTTTAAAAATTAATAAAAAAAAAAACAGTGCAGTGTTTATCCGTCTCTCAAATATTTTGACATTTTGACACCATATCCAAAAGTTAAGAACTTAATCAGAAAGTTCAATGACCATAAATTGGTTTTTTAAGATGTTTAGCAGTCACGAAATACCAAAGTTACTATGAAGAGACTATAAAACTATGGTTTAAATTAGGTGAGATAGTCAGCACTTAACCTATTGATACTGGTGTAGATATTAGTCTACTCTCTTAACCTGAAGCAGCTGTCTGTGTTTGTGTTTTTTATTGTTCTATCCAAACGAGCTCTACTCCAGCGTTACACGGGTAATTGCGCTGAATATCCCACCATTTAGCCGAGTGCGATACCAAATAACACGAATTGACAATTTTATTTTCAGCTGCTTGTAATCAGTCAAGGTACTTGTAATCTTGAATTTTCGCTTTTAAATTGGATTACAAATTATGTAGTTATTAGTGCTCATAGAGACTAAATTACAGGCCAATTTTCATGGAAAGGACCTTTTGATAATTACAAACTTTTTTTTTGCAACTGAAATTGATAACAATAATTTACAATTTTATTAGTGCTATTTTATAGATATTAATATTATTACCTGTTTCGGTGGCGTAGTTGGCTAACGCGCTGGTCGTGTTGAGCTCGACTGCTGAGGACGGGGAGATCGAGGTTCGAATCTCGGTCGAAATTCCTAATCCATTAGAGTAATTAGTACTTAAAGCGTATAACCCGAACGGGTAGTAAGACGCGGTGCTAAATATATAAATTTGTGCTATTTTATTGATATTAATATTATTTAACAAAATAAGCTGTTGCAGATCACATGACTTTATGTATGAATACATGAACAATATCCGGTAACTTAGTTGTCTCGACGCGAGAAACGCACTGTACCTGTTGCTCGACAGAATAAGCTCCATCCCCTTCTCCGGATTGTTCCTCCTTGTCCACTTCAAGAATATCCTCGTCACCTTTCCGACCGGCCGGAGCAGAGGCGCTGTCCGCAGGATCCTTCTGCATCCTCAGCCATAGACCGAAAGCTTTGATTAGTAGGGCTGCACAAAGCAGGCCTAAAGGAGGCATGTACATCCCTGGGACAAAAAACCATCTGTTTCACGTGGGCGAGAAATATATTCACAACAATCGTCATTTGTAAGAGCGAGCGAATTTCGTCCAAACAAACAGAACATGTTTAAAAACGAGACCCAATGGATAAAATTAAATTAGAATAGTGGGAAAGAGAGGGAAAATGTAAACAAATTAAAAATGGCGCCAAATGGATAAATTAGATTAAACATTGAAAAAGAGATAGAAGGGTAGGTCTACCCACGTATCAGAAAACTGTAGACCTTAAAGTTCCCAACTAACACATAATTGTGTAATGTTCAGGGCAAGTCAGTCCTATTCCAGCAGAAGACTATGGCTAGAGGTAGGTCATGGTCACTTAGATACGGTTTAAACTTGTGTCCGACATGCGTGGTGGTCGCGTTAACATGACACACAGTTCAAACAATTGGTTTTAACATTGGCCCTACCGATTGCACTACAATTGATGGGCTGATTGGATCGGCATCGACCCATCTCTACAAGAGATGTTCATTCACAAATTTCCCCTAAGAGTTACTAACAAGAGACCTATCACTATTTCTCAAAAAGGAGCAAGAAATAACGGTACATCGTAAGTTATGTTTTCAAGGTTATATACTTCCCTAATTAGAAGGTGAGCTTTCTTCTTAAGTTACCAGTCTTAAGGTTGTTTTTTTTTACATATTTTACTTTGTTTCCATATCATTAAATATTATTTAAAAAATAAATATTATCTTTAAATAACATTGCTTTGAATTTATTTTTTATCAATTCACATATATGTATAGTTAACTATTCGAAACACTAGAAAGTGAATATTAATTCTAAAGCATATTTATTTGACTGATATCTTGTGGACTAAATTAATAATGTATTCACGTATTACCTATAGAGATATATCTGTCTGTGGTTGGCTGCAGATAGAAGAAATATGATTGGTGGAAGCGTTCCAACAGGTTATTCAAGCTACGGAACAAGCCTTCCATCACACTGTGGACATAACACGACACCAATCAGATATGTATCGGTACCTTTAACGCAATATTTTATCACATACTTGTTTTCATGTATATATTTATTTGTAATAAATAACAGCTTAAAATGGTAGTAATTAAACATGAGTATTTTTGTTAATATTTTTTTATGAAGCCAGGTCAAAGGTTTTAGTGATTTTAGTGGGCCTGTCTCTCTGAGTGCCTGAACAAGACATGATGATGGTATTTTGCAACAAATACAGAGTTTGAAATGATAGAAGTGACCTTCGTCTTACCGTCCTAGTTGGTAGAAAACTGCTGGACTTCCCTTCTCTTTCTTCTCGAAGCCTTCCAAAGTGACGGCTTCAATTCCAAACCTGTGAACCAAGTTACGACTCGTTTCTGTATCGAGTAAGAATATATACGAGCAGGAACAACATGGCTGACAAGCTAAAACATTGCTTACTGTGGAGAAATATGGCCTGTCGTTGCTTCGTATGCCTTATGAGATAACTTTATAGACTAGGAGAGGCACAACATCCAGTCCCCAGCCGTTAATTCATCACTGTGAAGGGGTAATCCCACATTTCAACAATGATACACTTTTCTGCCATGCCGGGAATCGAGCCCGGGACTCTTAGATACTTAGACAAACATGCTACCGACAGAGTTAGGGTGTTGTCATTTTTTTGACTAAATTTAAATAAAAATATGTTATCTTTTAATGAGAGTGTTTGTGTGTTTGATAACATTGATGTGTGTGAGACATCCCCTCATCCTTATCAAGTGTTTCCAGCCCGTGGTCAGGTCACTGGTGACAGCTAACATGCTCTCCTGGTCTCTCTTACATTCAATGTCCTTGTTTCTCCTGGTAACAGCTAACATGCTCTCCTAGTCTCTCTTACATTCAATGGCCTTGTTTCTCCTGGTGACAGCTAACATGCTCTCCTGGTCTCTCTTACATTCAATGGCCTTGTTTCTCCTGGTGACAGCTAACATGCTCTCCTAGTCTCTCTTACATACAATGTCCTTGTTTCTCTTGTGAACAAACTTGCTTGTGTCGTTGTTCTCTAAGATCCTATGATCTGTACCTGAATCTCGTACTTCTCAATGAAAGGAAAGGATTGAAATTTGTTAGTGTAGATTTAATTCCTGACCTGTGGAAGAGACCGTGGTTGCCGTTGGGGATCCCCGTGGCCTGAGTGGTAACCATAGCCATGAGTGTTTTTAATTGGTGAAACCATTCTTTCATCGGATCTCGGTGGTTAGAGTTTTCCTTGACAACAAACACCAAACATAATATGAGGCCCCCCACCAAGTTTTACTGAAAATAATATATTTTTAGTGTCTAATATTCAAGCTGCTTATCTTACTGTGCAGTATATAATTTAGGTCAAAGAAAGATCTCTTTATTCTGCGATATGGTTAGATTTTAACCATATCTCACTTAATATACTATTTAGCACCGCGTCTTACTACCCGTTCGGGTTATACGCTTTAAGTACTAATTACGCTAATAGATTAGGAACTGGGAAGGTCGAATTAGAGGAAGTGAATCCACATTTGCGTGGAGGGAGAGTGGAAAACCTATCTCACTTAATGAACCACCAATTCAAGTACCGTGAACTTAAAATTCAGTTTATTCAAATATTTATTACCAAATTTTACAAAACAACTCTAGATCTTTTGTTTTTGAGTGTTTATTTTTGTCATATTTCCACTTATATGAAAAATTATAAACTAAAATAATATATGAGAGTTGAAATATAGAAGTCGATAGTTTTATTTAAAAATAATCTCAACAATTACCCAAGAATAAAACAAAACACTAAATGGATAAACATTGAACGAAACTAGAGTTTTGTACCCTATTTTTAAAGGTGTGCTTCACTCCTTCCTTGGAGCACATTCTGTGGACCAAGTTGACAAGGTCAAGGTTCGGCAGTTGACCATTTAGTCCCTCCACCTTCACATCAACATGGCCGATCTTCTCCGCGTGTAGCTCAAGGTTGATGGCCGCCTACACGACAAGGAGCACCACAACTATATAGTGTTAGTGGTTTCGCCTCATTAGGGGTTTGACTAACCTCACATTTAGACTTTATTTTGTTTTTCAATCATGAAAATAACATTGTGATCCTTTAGAAAATATATATGTATATTTTTGTTGAAAAAAAATGTGTTTCTTTTGAACTCTAATGGGGGTGGATCCATATTTGTGAAAAGCAGTTAGTTATCCATGTCAAATGTTAATTTCAATATAATGTGTACACATGCAGCCTCCGTAAGTTAAAACTTGTACAACTCATGTTTTAATTGTTTTAGGCGATGTCACTTATTTGTTATTTCTTTTTTAAATGTCTAAATAAAATATTATTATTATTATTATTATTAACACCGCGTATTACTACCCGTGCGGGTTATACGCACTCACGCTAATGTGTAATGGTAGGGTGATTGTGAGATGAAAAGGAGGACCTACAGTTTAACGTGGGATCCGAACCACGGTGGAGCCCTGGCATTCCCCACATTCACAAGATGTCTTGTCAGAGGTGAAGGAAGGGTTTGGTAATCAGATAAGTTTGTGCCGGGACAGAGGATTGAACCCCGGCCGCCAGCACAGAAGTCTGACACCTTACCCCTAGACCACCAGGTCACCTCTAAATAAAATAGTTTTGATATAAATAGTAATAGTTTTCTATGAGCTATTTTGGGTTCCCACCTGAATGGCCCCCCCTCTTCCTGTCATGTCACCGTGGTCAAGCACCCCGGAGCGACCACATGTGGTCTGGTGGTATGCCTCCAACCATGCCTGGACTCCCAGTTGTTCATGTTCTGTCACTAGGAAGATCACATCCTTGGCCCAGTACTTCTGACCTACCACAACACAGGGACCAATAAACATGTAGCATGTCATAGCATGTTCTGTCATAGCAAGATCGCATCCTTCGCTAAATCTAAATAAAGATTCGTAAAACTATATTTTCATTTATCATTTCAACTGATACTGCAATTAAATGGGGAAAGTGAAAAGATTGTTTGAAAATAGGTATTTTTAAAGGAAGGCATTTTATTTTAAAATGGTTTTGTGTTTTACTCTCTTCAAAACAACTAAATTCCTGTAAACATAAAAACAAACAGCACTAAAACATAATTAATTCTCTATGAAATGTAAAGAGTTGACAAAAACCATTATAGGAAACTTAGTGTAACCCCCCTCTTGGGCTGTAACTATATTATTCCAGTTTAAAAAAATATTAGAATATAAAGTTAACTTGATTTCAATTCCAAACATTTTAGTCATTTTATTAAATAATCACTGTACTGTAGGTCCTGGGATTAAAACCATCAAAAATACATTTCTCTTTTAACGATTATAAAACCTTTTATGGAAATGTAAATTGTCAGACAGACGAATGCAACTCGGAGAGTAGTTGGATGTATGTGGACTATTGCAAATAATGAAATAGTGTCGAAAGAGGCGAAGATGGCGGTATATAAAGGTGTGTTAACGCCAACATTGTTTTATGAATGTGAAGGGTGGGTTGTCAGTAGAAACACGAGAGCATGGGGAATGCGATATCTTAGAATGAGATAGCTGAGAAATGTGGAGAAACTCGTATGGACAGAGTGAGTGGGTCCTGAAGGAGTGTGGTTAAATGTTGTGGACAAATATGTAAAAAAGAGAAACCTTAAGAGTTTAAATAATAAACGAGCATGTATGACTCTGTGTGTGGATGTTGAAGGAGGTATGCAAGGACAGGGAAGTGTGGAGAAAGTTAGTGAGGATGGATTAAGTAAGGAGTTGTTAATAATAATAATAATATTTAGCACCGCGTCTTACTACCCGTTCAGGTTATACGCTTTAAGTACTAATTACTCTAATGGATTAGGAATTGGGAAGGTTGAATTAGAGGAAGTGAACCCGCATTTGCGTGGAGGGAGAGTGGAAAACCATTTAGGAAAAACCACCCCCAGTTCACCCGACCGAGATTCGAACCTCGATCTCCCCGTCCTCAGCAGTCGAGCTCAACACGACAAGCGCGTTAGCCAACTACGCCACCGAGGCGGGTCTATGAAAATAATTGTACTGAATATTGTGTATTGAGGNGAACCTCGATCTCCCCGTCCTCAGCAGTCGAGCTTCAACACGACAAGCGCGTTAGCCAACTACGCCACCGAGGCGGGTAAGGAATTGTTGTTTTGTAAACTTATGATGATTTAATAATCCAAACAAATAGTTTTTTTTTCTCAAATATTCTATTACTTTAAAAACTAAATCAGTATGTTACGGCAAGTTTGTGAAATATTCCAAATGAGATATCCCGGGGATTTCCATGGCATGAAACAAAGTAATTATTTCTCATGCAAAACTATAAATTAACAAATTATTTTTAGGCAATAGTTTTGTTGATACTAACGTCGGAAGAACTTGGCCAGTGACAACATGAGTGCGATAGAGGGCATAGTCCCAGGGTGAGCACTGCTAGGCGAACGATAAGGGACAGAGAGCACCAGAGCTTCTGTACTTGCGCTGCGCGGAGCCCGCAAGATGGCGTAAACATTCTTACCGGTGTATTTCTGAAATGTAATACATTTACATCTATGTAACTTTATAAAAATAGCCCTCTGTGATTATAAAACATGGTTTAGTTGGTGATGGCGCACATCACGATCAAAATACACGAGCATGACTTACCGTGCCATATCCGAGGGGATAGTTTAAAGTGAAGTTGTGTGTGTAAACGTCCAGACTCAACTGTCGGAACTTTGCCAGAAGCCACGGATACGGCACGCTGTCCGGATACCTTGAAGACTCCTCCAACAGCTCGGACTGATAATTCTTTGCAGTCATGTCCTCATCAAAGTCACCCTTCACCAGTCCCGGGAGGAGAGCGTTCTCAGAGAAATATGTTCCTGAAACAAGGGAGCTTGTTCACGTCGGTGCGATCTAACAGGCACGACACGCGGGATACTTACAATAGAGGTTAGGGTATACAATACATGACCAGCTTGTGTCAAGTTGGTAAACCAAATAACTAAATTTAGCAGTCAAAGATAATCGGGAAGAAACTAAGAACGTAATACTTTTCAATCAAGTAAGTCATAACTCACTCCAAAGCTGTGGTTCGTGACATTGAGCTCACGCTCAATGTTTAATGTTCACCAAAATCCATACCCCTTGCCCCTCATTTTATAATTTCACACCCGCTTCAGTGGATATTAATATAATTGAAAAAAAAAAAGGATTTATCCTTCTGATGATCTAAAGCTTCCCCTGGAGCTGCTCCTGTTCATTGGTGGCCAAACAGTCTTAGATGTTTAAACAGTTGACTACTGTTGGCAGGGGAGGGAGGGCTCGTCATACGTTATCTATGGTGATATGGGTGCACTTCATGTAAGTTAACCTACCGACATGATATACATACAGGGATAGAACCAAGGTCCTCTACCTACTAGAGCTATACTCAGACTACTTTTCATAATGTCATAAAACCAAAAGCACCACTGATTACATAATTATATTTAACAACAATAATTAAGCGCAACATTTTTTTTAAAAGGACTAAGTTATTTTGTGATTAAATATTCATTTTAAATATGATTAAGTTAACTTAAAATGTTTCAGGGTAGGTTTTTTTTGTTGTTGGGGAAAAGATATGTATAAAGGTCTGATTTTTTCTAGCCAGACCCTCGTTGGGGATAGTGGACATTATCCGTCCCAATCTCGGCTTTTTCTTTGTTTGGATGTAGTGTTATTATTATTATTATTATTAGCACCGCGTCTTACTACCAGTTTGGGTTATACGCACTTACGCTAATGTGTAATGGGAGGGTGATTGTGAGATGAAATGGAGGACCTACAGTTTAACGTGAGATCCGAACCACGGTGGAGGCCTGGCATTCCCCACATTACACAAGATGTCTTGTCAGAGGTGAAGGAAGGGTTTGGTAACTGCACTAAAAGACTCTGAACAGGGTACCTTGCATTTTCTACAAACTCACCCTCCTTTCCACGTTTTGATGGATTAGTTGGTACAGGTTAAGACTGTACACTGTCAAAATACCAAAAACAGTAGATCTTCCTATCAAAAAATACCAATCATGATAAAATTGTATGCACCATTGCAAAATTAAAAGGGGTTCATAAAAGCAAAATTATTTTATTTATTTATAGGCTATATAAAACTGTTTTCATGAGCTTGCCTAGTTGGCTCGTTGATGGAAACCATGCAGTAAAATTATACACTAAATTAAATTTAAAAAAATTAATTCATAACATTTTATACCTGCATTGAAATGTTCATGAGCTAGCAGAGCAAACCATACCAATCCGGCTATGTATAAAACGACACACAGTTTATTATAATACATCACCAAGATTTGAGTTAATTTTCCTCTGCCGGCTCCAGGATCTGTCAAAAGACCCATTGCTATTTTTGTATCGGGTTGTCAAAAATATAACCTAACCTGTTACACTAAACTGAAAATAAACAAGCAGTCAGAAGTATCACACAGCAGTTGTTTATTCTAGTGTAAAACAGAATAAGGTCAGAGTGACAACATAAATATTTCGAACCAGATAAAACCATTAGTTATGAGTTCACCCGCTAGAGAGCATGTCAACCTACACTAAATTAGAATAACTTAGATAAGAACGCAGAAACGCATCGAGGTTTCTCTACACAAAATAAAAGGCATGTTCCAAGTAAAGTAATATCAAGAGATGGCACCATAGAAAAGACAGATGGCACGAGCAAATAAATGGTATGGAACTCCGCGCGGACTTTCTCGCCTTATTGTTTTAAAATGGAGAACTATAAATCAAACTATTATTTCATTAAAATCATACTAAAACTAATAAATATATTTCTCAAAATAAATTGAACTGCACAACTATTTCACCAGTGTAATAGTAGGAATGCTTTATAATTCAAGTTCTAATTTTGAAATTAACTTTCCAGTACATCTACTTTGCACAACTTATCTCATCTTAAATATACCTTAATCTTTACCAATAGTATAAAAAATATGGAACATTATCTAATTAATACATAATATAATTAAAAATCAAAGAAAATAATAACCTAATTACAATTTAAACAAGCCTCAAATCAATAAACCTACATAACTAATAATAACTACCCCTGCTTTTTTGCCTTAAGCAAAATCAAAAGCAGTTCTGATATAGCTACTGCTAGTTTGATAACTATAACCTTTATTAATCATCTACACTTAAAGAAATTAATTATTGAAATACTTGACCTGCTATATTTTTCTCGAAACCTTTAAAAAAAACAATTATAGGTGTTTTGATTTGATAAATTTAACTAAATGAAGGGTTGATTATTATATTAGAGGTATTATGTATTAAGTTTGATTTTTAAAATTGTCAAAATTATTTTGAAGGGGTTTTGATCTAATAAATTTAATTAAATACCATTATTTTTAAATTAAATGGGTTATATTATAATTTAATTATACATCCATGTAAATTAAATCATGATCTAACACTAGTAATTGGTACATGAAACCACATTTTATTTTTTGAATGAGTTTCCTCTCCCCCTCAACGCAAATGTGGTGTACAACCCGAACGAACGGATAGTAAGGCGTGGTGCTAAAAAACTAACATTGGTTAATCTCTCTTCTCTTCTCCAGCTCGCGAACCTCCCACTCTTTGGGTTCGAAACTCTCTCAAAATAATTTGTCTCTCAGTCCCAGCTGTACTGTGCTACCGTGTTTATCTTTCTCTTCTCAATCACAGCATTTTACAAGTCTTCTTCGTGTTGTGTTTTCCATACCCTTCTACTAGCACTTATTTAAAACCTCTTCTTTCATTCCCAACTTTAGCATTTAAATCTCTCAAACCCCCTTGGTATTTCCTTTCTGATTCTCCCTGTTCCCACAGCAGCATCAGTGCATATACCTGCAGTAGTTACATTTGTTACCTTTTGCCCATAATTATCACTTTTATCAATTGATCACTTCACTTCCACTTCCCATCCTATCCTCACTACAAACCCTACACAATTTCTCCTCCAATGTAATGTACCTTATAAGTTATATCTGCTTTGAGTTCCTGCACCTCACTCCATCTCACTCATCCCATTATACCCTCACTCTCCTCCACTGTCCTTGTTTGTAACTTACGATCATCTTTGTTTTATTACTTTGTTTGTTCGGGTGTTTGTAAAAGTAGATATCAAAAATGGCACAACTCAACAGATGGTGTAACCTGCAACTTGTAGCTTCGGACTTAACACGATACACGGAACATAAGGAAATAAAGGATTTGAAAAGGGCTAGAATTGAATAACATTCAAAATACTGAACAATAAGGACATATTAGCCATGTCTTGTGACAAACGTCTAAAATGTGAAATTTGCTTTGTTTCGTTGTTAAAGCCATATTGTTTCCACCCTTCTCCCAGGGGTGTACAACATTATATTCTGGTACCTAAGAGAGGTTTCCTCAGAGATAACGTTACATGCTCATACCATCTCGGTCTTGCCAGGAAAACTTCATTCCTTCTCCAGTTTCTCCTTGGGACAGCTACCATATTGTAGGGAATGGGCCTGATTTTCATTACCCCCTCCCCTTTGGTTAAAAGAAACACCATTCATGTGCGTTACAATTGAGATTGCACTAGACCATCCAGTGGCTCAATGCGCTCTATTTCATTAATATTTGATAATCACAAATATTATATCATTTTGAAACCTTCATCAAATTCTAGATTTCAGCCTTTATCTATCAACGTTTCAACTGTTACAGCCAAGAAAGTACCCCCAAGTTGATTCAAATTTTCTTAAATATATAACACGTTTAGACAAAAATATGGTTTAAAAAAACTAATAGTCTAACTTTTTTTTT
>CABFOW010009975.1:0-11952 GCA_902141385.1 Timema californicum
TAGCTAACAGTCTCCTTTTGTTGACAGGACCAGAGACCTGTAGTTCGCTAGAGGAGCACTCCACCACGGAGATAGCTAACAGAAAAATACTGTATCTATAATGTCAAATAAACATTTCTTCTAGCAATTAGTTTAAAATGTGACAGTAATGTTGTTAAATTACACGTCCATGTGTAAATGGTTGGAGTGGGAAACTACTAGTGTCCAGGATACTCCAATTTGATTTGGAACACTGCTGAAAATTAGATTCACTAGTCAACAAGGTTTTGGTAACATGGATGAAATCTACTGTTTTTCTTGTATAATTATGAATATATGTTAGCTTCATAACTTAAAAAAAGTTCTATCACGTGCCATTTTCTGTGAGATTGACCATTTATTTTTTCTAAAACTTTCATAAAAACATAAAAGCTAACAAAATTATTTTCTTTCATTAAAATATGGCCTTTGCCTTTTTCTTATTAGAGGTGATATTTTATTTTATGATTTTAGTTTATTTTCTTAAGACAACCACCTTAAAGTGCACTTTCCCCTGTAATATGTGGCCTCGAGAGGGTGACGCACTACATTACTTGATTTTACATTATTCTAGCGCACGAAGTGTAGGTGCACCTTTAAGGGCCGGTCTTATGACTACCGGATATATTGCTATTGGGAGGCTAAAGTTAGCGACCAGATAAAGGTTATCAGCAACTTTAATATTTTACGCGTATTATGAACTAAATTTATCTGAAGGATAAATATATTTTTATGCAGAAAACGCATGGCTGGTACTGTTCTTACTGGTGCGCGCATGCGTAAAACCTGGCTGGTACCTACAATGCTCAACATTTGTTAAACAATGGCGGCTAAGCGAGTGTGAGGAAACAGATGGCGTCACGTGGGCGCAGAAGCTAAGATGTCTTGCAAGTACTAATTTCGGTGTCTGTCAAAATGTTGGCAATAGTTGGGTACAACGTTTACAAAATTTCATTTATTGTACTCACATTTTGATAATTTGTTCTTATATAAATATAACTCTACAAATAGCCTGCCAGTTTTTATAAAAGTGTGAATTAAATGTTCTAACTTTATATATAGTTAGAGCCTAGGCCTGCGCTTACTAAACATGTGAACCAATATTATAACCTAAAACAGATTCTGGTTGGCGAAACCTCATGAAAAACAACGCGTTACTATGGCAACAACCATTTTAACTTTCAGATAAAAGTTATCAATCACTTAAACCCCCTGATAAAAATGTTGTGGATAAATACATTTTATCTGGCAGATAAATAATACCTGGCAGCCATATGACGCACTTTTAACTTATCCACCAGATATAAATATTTATCTACCAAATTAATATTTACCAAAAGTCATATCACCCGCCCTAAATGGTAAAAGCAAGAGAATGGGTGTTAGTGGCATTCAGTATCTCTTTGTGATTTACCGTATTTTGTTCACGTCTCATTGTCTTTGTGAGATTCCAGTATCAAGGTTGTGATATTAGGATGGAGCATGCGTAAACACACAAAATAACTTAGGTTACGTATGTGGACAGTTTACTGTGAAGTTTCAGAGTAGATAACAAATACAATAAGACCCATTATTATTTGTATTTCGACTGCTATCTTGGAGATCAAAATAAGAGTTGGAAACCGCATGTATGCAATATCACATGCTATGTGAATTTCATAGAATGAATGGAAAAAAGATGTGTTTTGCCATCACGCTGGTCTGGCGTGAGACAATTGACCACATTGAAGACAGACAAAAACCGGGAGGTTTTCAAAGAAAATCAGAGATAATAATTATACAATATCCAATCATCCCATTGCAATAAGGAAATCCCCACATGGGGACAAATTCTCAACTCCTGATCCACTTTCTAAGAGAAAATAATTTACCTTAGCTGAAGAATAGGATCCAAATATCAAGCAGAGCTTTTGGGATCAAAACTTCAGCAGAGGAAATTGGTGACAATAGACACAAGAACGTCCCTATTCAGAAAGACTGCAGCAGTGGAACTTGGTGATTAGAGACACAAGAACGTCCCTATTCAGAAAGAGACACTAAATATTTTCAATCTATTACAGAATTCAAGGTTCCTTTTGCGTCTGCAGTGATGTAAATGGTTTGATGGAAGAACAGGTATTTCAGCTCAATCCAGAAGAATGTAGAATGTTCATTGAATCATCAAAACTAAGCTTGAAAGAGGTATTTCTACACAAATGGAACGTAAATCCATCTATACCTATTTCACAATCAGTATATAACAAAGAAACGTATGGAAGTATGCCACTCTTACTAAACACAATGAATTACCAGGATTTTTGCCGTCCATGGGGATATGCCCCGATATGGGGATCTGAAAGTGATTGGACTTTTACTCGGACTTCAGACAGAATTTACAAAATATGGTTGTTTTTTTGCCGGTGGGACAGTCGGGAAACTGAAAAAATATTACAAAGTAAAGGACTGGCCAGCCAGAGAATATTATCTTCCATAAAAGCATAATGTAAAGAACACTCCCTTGGTGAAACCTAGAATGTTGCGTCTGCGTCCACTGCACATAAAGTTGGGGCTTAGGAAGAATGTTGTTAGACCTTTGGCCAAAAGTGGTGAGGGTTTTGAATATTTGAGAAGCAAGTTCCCAAAACTAAATGATTTCAGAGTTAAAGAAGGTTTCTTTGTCAGCTCACAAATAAAATCTATGCTCGACGAAAACTTCAAATGAAATTAAAATCAATTGAATTGGATGTAAGGCACTCATTTAAATAAGTTTTTATGGGTGGAAAAAATCAGGGCAACCACCCCTAAATTGTACAAGACTTACTACATAATTACCAGATGCTAGGATGTCTGATCTAATTAAAAATCCAAATTTTATATTTACACCTGAATTTCTTTCCCGATAACATAGGAGCCATTGTGGACAAACCAGGAGAACCATTTCATCAGGACATTGCTAGAATGTATCAAGAGAATCAAAGAAGGTGGAACCCAGTAGTGATGAGCGATTACTGCTGGTTTATCCACAGGTAAGATGAAACACCCCATATAAGAAGAAAGTAACTGTAAGTTAATATATCCTTGCATTTCTATATAGTTATTTTACATATAGGTTTTAAGGACTAGAAGATCTGTAAAAATTATCTCTCTGTGTATATATAAGTTGTATTCGCCCATTTGAAACAAGAAATCTATGACAAACACTTTCAAACACTCAAACCCTTTTAACGTAGACAAGTAGTAATTTTTTTTTAATACCTGGTGTATAGCCTTGCAACATTAAATCCGTACGTGCTACGAAGTTTAGCTTAGCATTTTTGTAATCAGCACTTCTGATTTAGTAAAAAAAGAGTTTATTTCATCCATGTTATCGAAAGAAACTGAATTTTTTTACTAATGTTATTAATTTTTATTCAATTATTTATTAGATAGCTAGGTATTTTATATATAGGTGTGCAGTAATATGAATACCATTATAATAGGTGTGCAGTAATATGAGTACTATTATATTAGGTGTGCAGTAATATGAGTACTATTATATTAGGTTGAAGTAATATGAGTACCATTATATTAGGTGTGCAGTAATATGAGTACCATGATGGGATAAGCTAATTTGTTGGTCGCTTGAGGATAAGCTTAATTTATGTGTAATATATAAAGTTTATGTTCGAATAAAATAATTTCTAAAATGAAAAACAGTATTTTTCGAACGATTTGGTGGATTATCCAAATGATTGTGAAATTGGTAGGTGTGATTAAAACTCAGTATTTTCATTTAATTATCTCAATAACCTAGCATATTCAATCAATACTATGTTAGTATTCTACGAACCTCTTAAAATTGAAATTATCTATATATAATTATTGAAGATTGGTTTTATTCGCCACAAACTGTCAAATTTGGTCAATCAGTGTGCAGTTATAACAATATCGTGATTATTTATGGCTGACATGACCCCTATGACGTAGGACATTGTTTTGTTTATTTTGTATTGGAACAAAATCATAAAAGGTCGGACCTTGAGAAAAGAGCTTCATAGCGTGAACAACAAAGTTTTATAACATTTAAATCAGTGTTGCTGTCAGGAAAATCAAGTTTGAACATAAAGACCAGGAGTCGGATGTTCGGTATTACAAGACGAGGTATGTCACGTCACGTCACTTACTTTGGGTGCATCTCTTGGTCTCTAGGAACTGTTGCAGTCTTAATGTACACTTCAATGGTGGGTAGTATTATATTTACAATACACTACAATACACTACACTATACAATATGAATCTCAACATATTATGCCCGGTTTTCTTTGTGTGTCTGACAGACAAACTGACTGGAAAATACTAGAATTAAGTCTTTGAACCAGAGGATTAGTACTTATTCTTAGCTTTATGGTAATAAGATGATTGGAATACTTTACTACGGACTCTTGTGGGCCCCAACCACAAATGTACGCAAATTCTTAAATATTATAACTAGGCTTATATATATTTTTAAATTGAGTCTGTTAGAAAAAGTGGAAATTCATCATGAAAGATATCCAAATGACGTCTGAAAATATGGAATTTCAAAAGGGAAACCAGGGAAATAGAAAAGCTCAAACTTTATAGAACTAATATGAAACATTTTTTTAATGTGGCCACATAACAAAAAAACCATCAAGTAACCAAACATATCTTAAAATTCCAAAATGGGAAGGTGGAAATGTCAAAGCGGCGAAGAAGGGAGTAGCTAGAAATATTTCCAATACTATAAAAGCCAAATACTTTTCAGCTTGGAAGCAAATTTAAATTTGCCAAGTTGGTAAAAGGATCACCCCACAAAACCATAAAAGCTGGAACGTTAGGAATTTTAAAAGAGTTAGAGATTATTTTAAAGAAAATCCCTAAGTATTGCGATTACATAACTAGATATCGAAGTACAAATAAGCGTCTATCTAGCAGCGACAAACATGTTCTGGCGGCCTGGCTGGATGAACAGTGATGCTCTTTGGAAAACCATAGTACTTATTGTTCAATATGTATCTTTAACAGAGCATACTATCTATTTATGCTCTTTGGTGAATTATGATGCTCTTTATGACAACATGTTTCTGTGACAGTTTTATTACCTAGTTTCACTTAAATTATGATAGTGACTAAGCAAACATCCCGTTTTGGCATGGGATTGCATTCGTTTGTTCACTCGGTTTGTGGACTAGTTAATATTTTGTTTCAAGAAGGTATTTAATTTATCTTAATTTATTAATACTCATATATGACTCGTGGTTGCCATAACTAGCTCAGGATTGTATAAGGAAGAACTGTCCAAAAGTTGGCAGCGGCTGAACGTCCTAATTGGATATAGTTCCGCTGTGGGTTACCCGCGCGAACTACTATTGTATAGTAAGATAAGATTACAACCACCATTTCACCCCCTTGGGAGTTGCCTAGTAGGCAACAGGAAACATTGTTTGCAAACATGTTGCCTTTGTTTCAGAAAGAGTTACCAACTGTTTCTCAACTGTTCCTCAACTGTTGCTATTTGTTTCCTGTGCAGAGTTCAGTAGAGTGAAAGATGTCTGTTGAGGAGGATACTATGGCGTGTGCTTTGTATGTAGGTATGAGCTGCTCAAGAAGACAGGCAAGAAGGGTTCGTGTTCATTTACACTAACTCAAAACTGTCCACTTATTTTATTAAAAACATCCGGTTTCTTACGCGAGTTGTATAGTCCTCAACTGTCCCATCAATCAGTTCCAGAGTTTTCTCGGCTGACCTCGACATGAAAAAAGGAGATATCAGTAAGTGATTTACTCGGTGTGAATATCAGAGTCAGAGGCCCACGTTGCTTGTTGTCGGAAATGTTGGCTAACATTGTTTCTTGCAGCCCATTTGAAATGGATCACGGGAGACATTGTTTCAAAGAGCGTACCAAGCTTAGACCTGACTGGAGCCAACCTGCCCAATATCAAGAATATCAAGATTCTAGGTCTAGGAGCTGATGTGTGAGTGATTGAATCAGTGAATGAGGGAATTAGTGAGTGATTGAATGAGTGAGTCGGTGTTTTCGTCTTTATGTAGGTTATAAAGATGCAACTATATTCTATAAGATAGCGTGCTGTACACTAATAGTTATAGTTCAGTGAGTCTCGCTGTTTACTTGAACACGTATTTATTAATAATCTTGTGTAACCCTTGGCTCTGTTGTTATCGAGATTAAGCCTTGCATGGCTTGACGTACATCTTGGCGTCATTCTCATGCAGATAAGTGTCTGTTATCATCAAGTGTGTGGCAGCTTTATTGTGTTTTAAAATAAGATATCTGGAGACAAAAAACTTAAGGCTAGTTCACACTTGCGTTTAGTGAATCTCATTATGTAAGATGTGTACGAAAATAATTTGTTTTATAAACTTAGCTTGATTGTGTTTGGATTCTAAACTTAATTAAGATCAGCAAGAAATGTATATGTTATGTCCACTGCAGTGACTTTACACTAATGTTTAAAAACTCGTGGGTTGCATGTTGCAATAAGAAGCAGACTCTTTTCTCTGGTTTTATTTTTATGATGTTGTATAAATACAGTTTTTTTACACTCAGTACTAAAACTACTGTAACTATAAGCTCTCACATATTCTTTGAATAAATACTATGTAATATCGGCTCGACTTATTAATAAAAAGTGAGAATTAAAACAAACTTATTGCTCAGATGTACGAAACTCTTACAATCTCCAGACGATTATGTTAGGAACAACCTCACTAGCTTACCAGGCTGTCACCGCAACTTGACACATTGACACATTGACACATGACTTACACTGGTATTGTACACGGCAGCAATACTTTGGGGAAACACATCAATTACACATAAATAAACACGTAAATATTAATGCGGTAAATATGTGATAGACGCGAGATTAATAAAAATAATATTTTATATCATTTGTTAGATCATTCGTGTGATCTTAGTTTAAATTACATCAAATCTTGTGGAGATCCGATAACTACAGGTTCTAAGATAACATAAATATACTTTAATGTAAAAATAGGAATATATGCGTCAAATTTTGTATATTTAATTTTAAATCTGGGAACAGTGCCATATAAATAAAAACAACAATAATAATAATAACAATGTTCACTTATCGATACTAAGAGAAACTAAATAAAAAAATTGAATAAAAATAAAAATAAATAAATCAATTTTATTTTAAAGTAAACCATTTAAATGTATTATGCTCCTAATTATTGTAATTAAAATATTGAAATAAAAAAATCCTCAGACACTACGAATAAATTATTACGAATTCAACATTGGCTGAAATCATGAAACTAAAGTTTACAAAAGTGAAATGATTTTTTTAAAAAACTTGTTCATATCATTATGTAGAAAAATAGCTTTGATGATGGTAGTTCAGTTTTTGTAGAATATTTCAGATTAATCTATATTCTTGGATGGCTTTAAATGGGGAGGTTTAGATCTTAGTTAAAAACAAAAACTTCTCACCCATTGAGTTTGTCTTTTGTTTCAATATAATTATTGTGGTAACTACCTCCCCCAACCCCCAAAAAAACTACCGAAAATGTTGATTTAAAGGATGATATTAAAATGGAGATGTAAGAAATAAAAATAGAAAACAGTCTGAAGATATAATAGAATCAATATAAGATGTTAACCTATCTTTCTAAATAAACAGATCAAGACATTCGAAGCGTGTGGCGTATAGATGTCAACACGATTCCCTTTCTTCTTTGGTCTAAGTCTTCTCTTTCATCAGCTAGTTCGCCTGATTGCTACTAGGGGCACCAGCTAGAACACAACAAAGAAACACAGACAATAGCCCTCTTTCATCATATAGTTCCCCTGATTGCTACTAGGGGCACCAGCTTGAACACAACAAAGACAATGGCCCCCGTATGTGGAACACTGCTTGTAAAAATATTGTCCATCTTGACAAAAATTGAGATCCATAATTAAACCACTTGGTGACCTGGCGACCTGGCGATCTAGGAGTAAAGTGTCAGACTTCTGTGCTGGGGTCCGGGGTTCAATCCTCGGTCCCGGCACAGATTTATCTGATTACTAAACCCTTCCTTCACCTCTGACAAGACGTGTATTAATCACAACTTGTAAATGTGTGGAACGCCAGACCTCCACCGTGGTTCGGATCCCACGTTAAACTGTAGGTCCTCCATTCTCACTCTACTATTACACATTAGCGTAAGTGCGTATAACCCGAACGGGTAGTAAGAAGCGGTGCTAATAATAATAACTAACCCACACTGGTCCGATATATCAGCTCCCTTTGTTTATCTGTATCTCCTCTTAGATTCTTAGAACGTTCAGACGCTCTTTGTTTTTATAGAACAAACATTATGTAAATAGGACATTCTTGGACAACTTTCCAAACTGCGTGTGGCGGGTGGCCGTATTTGAATTATGTTTACACTTAGAAATACTATTAAATAGTCGGGGGTGAGGTCTGTTTTGTAATAATGTTTTTCTTTGCGAAACTAAAGTAAAGTCAAATTTGACCAACATAACGAAATGTTTGTAGGCCTCTTCCGTTGCCATCACTGAGCCAATGGTCAGTAAGGTCAAGGCCAAGTTGGAACCGACAGCCATTTTGTTTGACACAACTTAATACCGGATATATAATTGTGTAGCCGACTATGAGTCCCTCATTTCCTGGAGCCTCAGCGCTCTCAACTCGGCAGGTTATTTGAATATCCTGATGTCAAGATATTTTGTAAGGATACGTTGAAACTTGTTCAAGGACTCTTCCCTCAATTCGTGACCCAAAAGGTTTGATTAGACAACAAGACGTCGCCAACATTATTAGTAATTATTAATGTCAAGGTTTGGTGCTACCTCAAATAGGGACACCCCTTCCCCCCCTCCCCCCCTTCCCCCTATCCCTTAGTAGCTATAGTCCAACACCTTAGGTAGCTTACTGGGATCGGGGGGTCTATCAGACCATTGAGAAATCATATTTGTTCTTTTTCACTAAATGGTAAGTTAACGTCCTGGGTACTTGTTTCTACGTTTTCATCTGAATTCTGCACCAATATTGGCCCGACCCACTTCAGTGGCCGAATTGTCTAAGGCGTCACTCTCATGTTAGACTGGTCTGGAGAAATCGAGATTAGAGTCCCTGTCGGGTCTAACGAGGTTGGCTTTTCACTCGCCTTCCTCATAGTAATGATCAAATATGTTGTAGCGGTGATATATACACATGCCAGACGTCGAACTGGGACGCCAGAGTTCGTCCTCGACCATCTACATATAGCAAATGAGGCAACCTAGTTCCTCTAGCTCCCCCTTCTCTTCCTTACCTCCTTGGAGTTCAATGTCTCAGAAAAAACAATATATAAATTAAAGAAAGCAGATGTGTGCGTCAGTGTCCAGAAGGCCCTTCTATATCGGCTGGAAAGTTGAAATTATACAAATATATAGACAAAAATATAATAATGGGACATTTAACAATGGGGCTCTGTGCTGGCGGCCGGGGTTCAATCCCCGGCCCCGGCATAAATTTATCTGATTACCAAACCCTTCCTTCACCTCTGACAAGACATCTTGTGAATGTGGGGAATGCCAGGCCTCCACCGTGGTTCGGATCCCACGTTAAACTGTAGGTCCTCCATTTCATCTCACAATCACCCTACCATTACACATTAGNTGAATGTGGGGAATGCCAGGCCTCCACCGTGGTTCGGATCCCACGTTAAACTGTAGGTCCTTCATTTCATCTCACAATCACCCTACCATTACACATTAGCGTAAGCGTGTATAACCCGAACGGGTAGTAAGAAGCGGAGCTAATAATAATAATAATAATAATAATAACAATGGGGCCTTGGAAAATGAAGGGGGGGGGGAATAAGTTGCATAGAGCCTTTTAAATAGGTAGAAAATTATAATTTGCTTGGGATGTAAAGATACCACTCAAAATAACAAAATAAGTGTTAAAAATGTATTTTTCCAAGTGAGATATGGTTAAATGGTTTTTTTTTCTTTCAAAATTTCCAAAACTAAAATAATAAACTACTTGTCAGTGTGGTAGAAAATTGAAATTTTTCACGAGACCACACCAAACCACCATTAAAATATGAACATCCTTAAATTTCAAAATTAAAGACCAGAAATTAGGAAGGGGTTCTCCTCAAAAATTTTAAAGCTAATAGAAAAAAAACACTTTTAGATATAGTGGAAAATTAAAATATGTTAATAAATATAAAGTGACAACCCCAAATAAAAACTTAAACTGCGTAGTCTGGGAAACGGTCAGGGCTGTACATTTCCAGAAATAAAATCATAAACCACTTATCAGTGTGAAAAATTGAAGTTTGTTGAGAAAATGGAGAGAACACCCTGAAATGTCGAAAAATTCTAAAATCTGTAGTTTCAAAGCGGGAATCTTATCATTTCAAAATAGGAGTGGGGGAATCAAAAATGGTTGGGCTAGTTTGAAATAATTCCAAAATTATTAGAAAATCTACCCTTTGGCGTGAGAAAAAAATTAAATTTGTAAAAGGGCCGCCCCAAATAACATAAAAGTTATAAATTTTGTAATTTCAAAATAAGGGTCGCAAATTGGGTGGAAGGTTGGGCGGGGGGTGGGGCAGTGAGGAGGGAACCTCAAAATTCCTAAACTTATGGGTAGAGAGAGAATTATAAGTTTTTATAGGCAGACGGAAAAAACTTAAAATGAAACTAACCTCAATACTGACGATGATCTTAAAGAAGGACCCTGTAGCTAGCGCCGGATTGTTCCAGAAAGGACTCTAACGAGGGGAGCGTGATGATGGCGCCCTTTCAAAAAACGTGGGCGTTTGCACCCGCCTAAAATAAACCGTGAGTTTTGACGCCCGTTGGCGAGTCAAATTCTTGGAAATAACCACTGGGCGTCATTAAGAGGACGTATATAACGTTTATTTTAGGATCGGTCCTATTTCAGAACTACCAGTGTGAAGGGATGTTGGTAGGCTGGGTGAGGTTAGGTTGGATCAGGTCAGGTTAGGTTAGTCATTACTCTGACATCTCTATTCCACCGATGACACATTTTTTTACCCTTCCAGACTAAAAACAATTAACATTCTGGAAAAAAATAATTATTACTTACACAAAATATTTAGTAAAACCGGGAAAAAAAATAAAACAATAATTAAATGTTTTCGCGAGTAAATGGTATTTGTTTCTTTTATATATAAGTGGGCGCACCACACACGTGGCCATAGTTAAGTTGTGAACGTCCTGATTTGATAGTTTTGTTGTGGCTTATTCTGATGAAATAAAACACAAATAAATGGTTGAAATATTTACTTTATATAATTTTAATTAATATCTTTGCTCTGGTAGAGTTTCTCTCTAATCATGAAGGTTTCATCTAGCTGCCCGCACTGGTGGCCATGCGGACCAGAGTGACAGTCTCGCCTTGTACTCAACTCGAGGACTCGGGAAGTAAGTTGTCAGACGTCCATTTACTAAACATAATTGTTGTTATTGTTATTACTTGTTATTACCTGCTTAGGTCTACCTATCTAGGGACAGTTTGGGGTGATAAATGGCTCCAGGCTGGGCAAATTGGTAGGCCTCTCTCTATCTCTCTCTTGCAATTGCAGCACATGCATGTAACCAGTAGTTTAAAACTTATATAAAGTGAATAAATCTACAATTTAATATATTATTCAAAACAAAGTTCATAGAGTTTAAGAATTGTTTAAATTTATAGTTAGTACTGAAAACCGCACATACCTTCTCGCTTTTTTTTACCTAAAAGTGTAAACATTTACTTATCAATATACCTTGTAAAATATGTAAAGTGAAATAAAGAATTTGATTAAAATACCTTCCCAAACAAAAGGAACACGCTATGTTGGCAGATTGTATTTATTTTAATGTGTAATCCAAGCTCTAGAATTAGAGGGATTCAATACAAATAAAATAAATTTAATGTTACCAAAAATTTTAGAAAAATAGG
>CABFOW010009976.1:0-11943 GCA_902141385.1 Timema californicum
TTTGTGGATTTCCTATGAATATACTGAGAGACACGAGACAGTACTGGTTCAAGACCGGTCGTGTCGGCTGTCTCGACCGCGATAGGTCTGTGCTGCGAGACACTGTCGCGCCCTGCCGACTGAATACAATTCAAAACCATTAAACCAGTGGTGCCGCTGTGAATGGGAGACACTTCCCTCTCACGTCTGTCTCTGTCGCGGTGTTCGGACGAGTACCTTAACGCGACTTTTAATTTTTTAATTAATTATTTTTCTATATCTTTCAGTAACAGTGGCCGGGAAAATCCTTATTTGTTACCTGTGGACTATACTAATAACTAATGCACACAGGCTTAATGATAATCTTAGTAACTTGTCGAGTAAGATTTATTCTGAAAATTGAAAAACGACACATGGATACGGGAATCGAACCCGGGACCTTTGGCTCTATTTGGGTTCGATTTCTGTGTTTAGGTGTCATTTTTCAATTTTCAGAATATGATACCACTAGATGGAGTAGGTAATCCTCACTTAAAAGCTTAAATAATAGCTTTGGCGATTTGATTTTTGATTAATTTTTAATTACATAGTGGAGTTTATAATAATATTTTGCAAACTTTGTATATGCATGTCTTTTTATCTGTATTTCTCTAATAATAATAATAAATTAAATTCCGCTTTCGTTTCCTATATTCTGTATCAGCGATTTTGAATAATAAAGAAAATGCAAAGACGCAATGAAAAACTTCTGTGTCAAAATGCACTTGTAAATTTGTCACAGATAATTCCAAAGAGAAAGAATATAAAGGACCAAACATTAGACGCGAGCTACAATGATAGCAAAACTAAAGCGCTTTCTCTGCTTTATACCAGTGACCATGGTGTTATTTCTTTATAGGTAAGTTTATTATTTTTAAATTATGTTGGCTATAGTGAATTTAATATATTAACGTTTACTTATATGTTTTTGATCCATGCTTACGTTGGCAGACTTCTGAAAACTCTCGTCAATATATAAAATGACTCAAACAGCTGTTTTTAAAGGTATTAAAATAATTATTTCATTACATGATTAAGAAACCAATTTAGATTATTCATTTGTATTATGTTTGGTGATTTGGCAAATTATTTTAAAGTAAGTATTGTTTCATGTAGGACACTACCACATTCACAGATATTGGATATTTTCATCTTGTTACTTTTACATTTTTCGTTTTTAAATTGATAGACCTAAATTTTCTAAATTATCTTCACATATCGTAACTTCACTGTGCATGAGCTGATCACCAAACATTTCAATTGCGTAGGGAATCTTTTATCTCTTGATATATTTTTTTAAATGCAAAATATTAATATTTTCACTAAAACAAACCAATCTTAACCTAACCTTTTATGTGTGAATAAAAAACTTCTATTAACAACCTTCATATTCTCTTAACATAGTAGTTATATGAGTTTTTAACAAATTATAATCTTATCATTATGTTTGTTTTGTCATAATCAGAAACTTAAGAATTTTTGTATATTGACATTAACTTTCTCATAATTTGATAAGAGGTTAAAATATAAAGAATCCTGCCCTCTGCTCACACAATAGCCCGGTTAACATTAATTTTATTAATTCCAAGTGGACCTAGGCTGCAAAAATAAAACAACAACAAATGTTTAGGTTTTATCAATATACACACTTAGATGGTAGCTCAGGCTACATTATGACAAGTTAGTAGAACGATTATATTCTTTAATAGTAAGTATATTTTCTTTAAAATTACCAAGTAAATTTTTTTGGGATGGATAACACAAACTATAACTTATGATTACATTTATTTTTTTAAAGTTAAAACATTTGTATTTCGGTAACTCTTTTATTTTATTAGGGTAATGTGTGTAACCTGAATGGGTAGTAAGACGCGGTGCCAATAACACTAGGGTAATGTGTATAACTTGAATGGGTAGTAAAGATGCGGTGCTAATAATAATAATATTAGGGTACATCAGTTTACTTTCAAAAGACACAAAATTGTTTTATCTCTATTAAAAATTTTCCTTACAAATTAATTTAAAAACATATTTTTCATTGTTTAATGTTAGGCAGGGATGTAAGGAAGTAGCTGTGGAAGTTAAAAATATTAAAAATGTATTTCAACTTATTGTGCTATATTGGTAACTTAAGATACATACACTGGTAACTAAGGCTATCAATTATTTGAGTTCTTTATCGCATAGACTTAATTAAAACTATCATATAATTTTCCTTGATATTTGAACATATTTTGGAAAACTTAATGTTTTAAAATATATTTTCTAGATTGATGAAATAGGCCGCCTATCTAACAACCATTAAATTTAAATATTTGTTTAAGAATAAACAATACCTTAACCTATACAGTGAACATGTCCAGAAGTGATACTATTTATCAGAGTTGCGTCACACCACTTGAAAAGTCTAATGTTCACGGCTTTTCACAATAATAGGAGGCAATATTTTACGTAACAATTGATCTTTGTTAAACAAAATTTCATCATAAGGTTGAGGCTGTTTCCATAAATGACCTATCCGCTTCATGACACCATCTAGGTACAGGAGAACTCAAATTATCCGGATATGTGAAAATCTAGATAATTTGTTGTAACTCAGGAATAATTAAGAAAAAACTATGTCTTGACGAAGTAAAAACCCAATTTTCATTGATAAAACTAACCAAACATAGGTAATGTACTATTTAAATTACATTAAAATATGTTAATGCAGTAAAAACAAAAAATTAAAATACAGTATTAATTGTATACAAATTTATTTAAGTAATTCTGTACAGTGAAATACATACTCATACTCTATTTTACTTGGAACCTAGAATAGCGAAGGTTGCTTTGAAGAAGTCACTCGTTTTTGTGCCGCAAGATCTCGCAGCCGCTTGACAGCAAGCAGTTGTACACCTTCTCATTCAGGTTGCCGTTCCATCCACTTTAAGGCATTTTCAAAACATGTAAAAGCTTCTCCTTGTGTAGGAACTGTTTCATCATCTGTCCCTTGGCCAGTTTCGTCATTTTTCTCTTCATCTCTTTGCTGTTCATCCATAACACACTCTAAGGTATCGTCATCTGTCATTATCTTTGATGAATCTTTGATCATTTGAGTGACACAGAAGCCACTCCTCCACATCATTAACATCATATTCAGATCATTAATAGATTCCCTTCGCATTGTTCACAATTTCATCCACAATCATTTCCTGTTCTAGCTCATTAGCCGTTTATTTTGTTCCAAGCTCGTTTTACTGACAAGTTTTTAACCTAATTCCAAGCTTCTGCAATCATGTAACAGCATTCTTTCATATTTATTTGTATTAATACAGAACATGTTCTTCACTTTCCTCGGCCAAAGAATAACTTACAGAGCAGTTGCCTTTGGTAGTGTCGTTTGGTGCACTCATTCACACCCTGGTCCATTGGCTGCAGTAGACTTGTGACGTTTGGTGGCAAGAACATGCACTTAAAGTTTCTGTTTTCTCTCAAGAAGCTCGATTTATAGATGAGTTGGTGCACTATTAATAGTAACACCTGTACAGTTTTTCCCCTTCCTTGATTTTTTTTACTTCCGATATTAAAGTTTTGTCCCACCATTCAAAAAAAATTTCATCTGTCAACCATGCACTTTTTTGGTGCTTGTGTGTCACAGGCAAATTATGTACATTTTTAAAGCATCTTGGTTTCTTCGATTTTCCAATCAATTGAAAAGGTAGTCGTTTATTATCGGTAGAGTTGGCACAAATGAGCACTGTGATACGATCTTTAGGTCCTGGAGCAGTTTCTTCTCCTTTGGAAGGTAACTTTTTTCTTTACATTGCTTTCCAGTTAAAACTGGTTTTGTCAAAATTGCAAATAAGGTCAGGATCGAGATCTTTAGTTTCAGTTTTAAAAGATTCCAGAAATTTATTTGCAATGTCTTTATCAGCAGAAAGTTTTTCACTAGCAACCTCTAACTTGCAAATGTGTTGAAATAAGACAACAATGAACAATCAATCACTCGCCACAGACTTGAGTGCACTTTATTATGAAATGTTAATCCTAGATACTGTCATGATTGTTTTTTATTTCTCTATGATGTTGTTTACCTTTCTTGCTACCGTTGCTATGCTTAAATAACATGTATCAACAAACTAATAAATAAGTTCTTGCGATATAATTGTTCTTTGAATTACTACAAAATGCCATGCCGAGATTTAAAGTTCTGTAGCTACCCTGACTTGCCTTAAAGTCGGTCACACAACCAAGTTTTTTTTTTACACAAAATCGGTCATAAGATTGGTTGTTCAATTAAACGTTGTTGCAGAAACCACTTGTAAACAACATTTTCAAGTTTGTCATCACTTTCCTTGAAGAGTTCCTGTACTTACTTTCTAATGTGCTCACAAAGTTTAAAATCTTCGTATTGTTAGTTTTAATGTCAGAAATCATACATGTTCCTACACCAAATGACTCGGCCAGTTGTTTACCACACACCTTTATTCAACTTATTTATAATTTCAGCTTTATCACTCAATGAATGAACCACACATTTATCTTCTAGACCCATTTTGAACCCAAGTAGAAGCACCCACTGAGTGTGAGAGAATATGATGCATAAATACAGTGCAATGCATTAGCGTAAATTGACAGCCGAGGAGTGAGGATAGAAAAGATGCATGGTGGGGTATTGGAGTCATGCCCCATCACAAAGTCGGTAATCACGTGCTTTAGGCAACTAAGGCACGGGAATGTCAATTACCTCTCCATTCTCTCTGTTCCTCTAACAATTTATTTATTAATTTTTGTATTTTCCCCTAAATTGATCCGGATAGTTGGAGTTCTTCTGTAATCATCTTTTTAAAAAATATATATTGTTAATAACATCAGCATATACAGTAGCCCCCATGGCTTCTTTGGTGCTGACTCACAGTTGACAGCTTTGAAAAGCTACCAGACCAAATTATGTATCCCTACGTTGAACCATATGATATGCAAAAACATGTGTTTAGCAGCTGTCGATTCTGACAGTCAAAATTTAGGTATATGGGTCATTCTGAAATTTAAGGACAATTTACGCTTTTCAACTGGACAAAATTAAAATTAAATTTATAAGTTATACTATCGTTGTGATAATCATTGAATGGTAGTTACAAAAATACTATGGAATGGAATTAAGAACATTTATTTTGGTAAATAAACACAAACTTATTTTTAACAAACATGGAGGTGACACAATTTTCCATGGAGGTGACAACAGTTGGAATGTAGGTGTCCATATAAACAAATAGTGGTATTCTGTACCTTAAATGCAATTTAAGAAAAAAACTAAAATGTTAAGACTACTTAACTTTTTACTCATTAGTTTAAAAAAAACATATATAATAGTAGGCCTACTCAACAATAATAACAACTAAACAAAGGTGTATTTTTAGTTTTTAGAATAAATCACATATAGTCTGTACATTAATCATCTATGATTTGAGATACATAATTGATAACATGGTACACTTAAGAATTGATTCCATACATTACTACAAATCTAACAAAGATTTTTAACATCTGACAAATTGTTGCAAAATATCTATGTATCTCCCCTGCTCAGTTTTGGCTCAGCCAGTATGCCTTTAATGTTATTAAAATCAACAACAGCTATATAATATTTTACAGGGAAAACAAACATATTGTATTTAACAAGTCTTAGAAACATGACATGTTGATGATGCGCAGGATGGAAAATAAACAAAGTTACTAGACCGATATAGCTATGTATCCTTTTTTTCCCTTGAAATTCTACATTAACATAACTGTGAAGTCCGAGTTTGCCGTTGGTGGGCACAGCAGGAAGTGTCGAAACTAGTGTCGCCACCTTCTGAAGTATCTGATGAATCGGTGTAGATGTCAACTTTAGCACAATTTCCTGTTCCTGTCTGGTAAAGGCTTAGAATCTGAATTTTTCATTAAGGAAACCAATCATGCAAAATGGATGCTAGGTTATCATGACATGAATGCTTATATCTAATGAAATGGATTAAAATGGTCCAAAAGTTTTATGATTAAAAGCAATGAAGGATACAGAAAACAGTTTCAATTGAGGGTGCAGCTTTCCCTGGGCAGTAATCACCAATATGGTAATGTGCACACTTCTCGTTTGGTAATCAATGGAGGCAACTAAGACGTCTCAGGTGTAGTACTGGCTTTGTTTCCTGCTCCAAGAAACTTGGTGGGTCATTATTGTTCCTTTGAACCCTGATATTTGATTTGGTAGCATTTCATCAAACTCTGTGATGTCATCGGGTGTTACTATGAATATTTTTATATTAGATTTTCCCCTCAGCTGTTCAATTAAGGTCTCATAGTAGTCCAAATCCTTGCCTTCAGCCACCAGCTGGTCTGTTGTTCTCTTGAGAGTGGCATCCACTCCATCTGGAGCACCCTTTCCGTGCCCACTCTCACTGTAGTTCCAGATTAGTGTTTCTTGGGTAAATTGGATCAGTTATCGGGTCATGAAAAATAACATCTTTTTATTTCTGTACTGAGTTGACGGGGAATCGCTTATGAAGTGGATGTTTACAATAGGTCGCACAACTGGAAATGTGTTTGAGTACTTGCTTATGGTATGCACAGATCAAACTGGGATCATACGAGTCATTGCCTCTGTAGTAAAAAACACGTGTGTGTAGTGTGACTTGTTGGTGAGGTCCACCAAAGTGCATGCTTTGTATTTCCTTTCCATATTCACACACATAATTTTCAACAAAATCAATATGGATAAGAACATCAGTACATTTGAGGTTCTGCTTTAAGTCAGCAATTGCTTTATACTGATGATTGATGTTAGAAATGTTCCCCATATAGCTAGGCAATGCATCAACAAGCAGGTTGAACAATTGTTTCATATTTGTAGAAACAGTTTCCTTCAAAACCTTTACATATTGTATTTCTTTTCCTTTAACACAAATCTTCTCTTTCTTCCTTGACCACTGCTGGTATGTTGTTTCTTTATCTTCAAATTCCTTTGCTACTA
The DNA here is from genome assembly GCA_902141385.1 of Timema californicum. Classification (NCBI taxonomy): domain Eukaryota; kingdom Metazoa; phylum Arthropoda; class Insecta; order Phasmatodea; family Timematidae; genus Timema; species Timema californicum. The sequence continues at coordinate 7,013 of CABFOW010009976.1, forward strand.
CCTGATTATCCTTACAATCATCACATTCCCTTTCCACACATTGTTCGCTGCTGGGTTTCTCATTGCAAATTAATACTTTAATCAAATCATCTGGTCTCTTGTACTCAATTATGTTGAGGTGCTTCAGACGTTCAAAAATCATGTCAAAATTTTCATGTTTTGTACAAAGACAAGTATCTCGCTTATGGATATTAGGTGAAAGGGCCCAAAATGGACACAGAAAGCAGAATGTAGAGTAAGCAATATTGTAAGAATGTGATTCATTGAACTGTTGTTCAGTATTCTTCTGTTTTTTAATTTGGTTTCTTGTTATAACATCCCTCTTTCCTGGTTCTATTCCACTAACTTCATCCTTCTCAAAAAATTCAACGTCATTTTTCAAGTGCAATGAAATTTTAGTGCCATACTTTCACTTTACAAAAACAGAATTTATTTTTTCCCTTCATTCTTTTTGTGGCGCTTGTGTGAAAGAAGCCTGTATTTTTTAAATATAATTTTGCCACTTAGATCTCTAGCAAAAACCTAACGAGCTTTTGAATCTTTGTTTGCATTGTAATAATAGGCTATCTGCGTAGTAAGTGCTTCTCCGAACTGCAAACGTTTCACTACTTTAGTAGACACTTTCTCACCATTTAAGAATTCTCTCTAACTCTTGTTTGTGGACTTTCATTATTCACCTTTTGTTTACATAATCTGTAGTACTTTGCATTATATTAAGCTGCACTTTTCGAAAGCCTTTTGAGGTTTCCCTAAAGTTCTTTTATCTTTCAGTGAGCCGGGGATCCGTTCCTTAAAACCCTTTTATGGCCTGCATTCTTCCTACTTGAGCCAGCCCTCCCCAATATGCCATTGCTAGACCCAGCAGAAGGAATGGTGACTTCTCTTACTTCTGTGCCACACACTAAAATTCTATCAAGTTCACTATCAGCCTTCTGCCTCTTTCTATGTCTTGGCGTCCTTTCAACCCATTTTTTCCTTTGCTGTCTCATACCTCATCACTTAAATCTGAGATTAATTTTATTTTCCCCTCTTCCTTTCTTTTGAATTCTTCATAACATACTGGTATCATTTTTTATCTTACTACTGCTCTCCATTTCTGCATCTCTCTTCTTTTTTTTTGTAACATCTACTAAATTCTTATCAGAAGTTTTTTTTTCTCACCATGTTTATTTCTGAAAACAAATTACTATGAATATTTGTTTTATAAAGTAAATTAATTTACATTATAATTGTAATGATTTAAACTTCAGATTTTTATACTAAGTCCATTCCTATTGTTCATGGGGTTCCCTAATTTAAAACATCACAATATAAATTTTCCATTCTCGAAAAAGCTATGATGCAGGAAGAAAATAATATTCACACACAAAACTTGTAATTGTTTACATTTAGTGAACAAACTGTTTTTGATAGAATTAATTTTGAAATATTTCTTACACATTGACTATGTCCATGATAGAGAGATACGAAACTTTTTAAACCTTGAAATCACATAACTACACCAATTTATGCACTAAAATCTGCAAGGTTATCATTTATGAAAAAAAAGTTCAAAAAATTAATTATATTCATTAAGTAAACGATACTTTACTTTAGCACAGATAAAGAGTGAAATACTAGATTTGAAATTATGTCACCTTCATGCTAGATTAAGTACATGGAGGTGACAGATATAAGGTTTTACTTAAACAGAACCTAACCTATAAATTACTAAGTCACGTGGTTTTGGCTTTCATCCAATGTTAAATCATTAAATCTCACTTCAAAGGGAATCATTATATATATATATGAACAACAATTTAATAACACCATGGAGGTGAATATCAATAAAAATATTCTTCAATAACAAGGAAATAACTCATATATAGGACAATTAAAACACTCACCTGTAGGATTGAAATGAAACACAATACAAGATGGATACTCGGGGCTTTTTCTCACATGGCTCCTTTGTTCTCACTACACAATTTAGTCGATTTTTAAGGAAGTTCTGTTCAGACCATGGAGGTGACATTGTAACAAGGAACACTCCTTGAGATTTAGATTACTTAGTTAATAAATTCAGCACAATTATGACATTTGCATCCTGGAATTACTATTTTATATTAACTTCATCTCATTTATTTATAATGGATTCTTAAAGGATATTATAAATTTGGAAGCCTTAAACTCTAGTGACATGCCATGGAGGTGACATTTCACCATAAAAAAGGATATTTTATATTTATAATCTTTTTTGTAGTGACTTGTACATTTTTTATTTTCTGTGCTACATATTCATTATACTAAAACAATAGTATATGTGTTAAAATAATTAACACAAATATATAAAAAACACTGCTTACATAAATTTTCCCTAGATTTCAGAATGACCCATATACAAGAAACATCTAAGATTTTATTTATCTTTATATTTAATGTTGACCTTGATATCAGGCCTATTATTAATTATTAATCTTTTCTACAATACTAAACATTTAAAAATCTTCGCATTTAAGCACATATTAGTTTTTATTACTTTTGATAACATATAAATGTGAAAAATCTTGAGGTGTGGTATTAGACCCAGAAAATACCCACTGCCATAAACCTTTTTAATACTATTACAACAAATAAATCATATTCATTATGAACTGGTTTGTACCTTCCAAGTGTTTTCCAATGGGCTCGCAAGAACTTCTTCTACATCATAATATTCATCGTCGTCCTCTTCATCCTTCGGTCAGGGTAATGATGACAGTTGGGTGGGTCTCACTTGCATCCATTTTCATCCCCGGGTCCCAATCTTCCTTAATAAGTCTCCCAATGGTCGACATTCTTACTCCAACTGAAACATTAGAATGTGCAGCGATGGCAAAGATTCTATACACAACACACTCAAAAAAAATGTCATTGATAACATTAGATATATATAAAAGTCCATAATTATGCATTATATATTTTTCTATAGTGAGCAAGGTAGAATATTAATAACACTTACATTCTTTTATAAAAATATATATTCTCAGGGGTAACTTGAGCTTCCTATCACAACCTGTATGTTCGTTGTAGTATGAACTGCATTGTGCCCAGACCAGTTCTGCCGGGTTGTACTGGCAATGATATGGAGGTAAACGTATAACCTGGTTTCCATATTCCATGACCATCGCATCAACTTTATACCTCTTTATAGGTTTACTTGCAGGTTTACTTACAGGTTTAATCACAGGTTTACTCACAGGTTTACTTGCAGGTTTACTTACAGGTTTGTTTGCCAAGGCGAGGGCCATTAGTTCCCCCCTCAAAGTAAACGGAGGAAATGCTATACTGTTCTTCTGAAGTCATGCCGCATATTCTTCTTTCTTCCAACTCTTGTTTGGTAATTTCTCCACCAAATAGTTTTTTTTAAATCAATATGCTTGGTTTTGTGACTAGACATCCTTAATACCTAAAGACTTTAGTGTATTCATCTCTTTAATAAATTAGCTTAGATAATATTGATTTTCAAAATTAGAACATAACAGTTTTGAAAGTGTTTAAACCCTATTTAGATTGAAAGTGCCTTTAATGTGTGTGTGTGTGTGTGTGTGTGTTTGTTGTGTAAGATTGTATAAGGTTTTCACTAACCTGTACAGAATGATATGGAGTATAGTCAAGCACTATAACAGAAGGTTCCTCCAGGCTAATCGGTAGCTGGTTTTTCATCCTCGTTTCCAAATTTTTCCCGTTCATTTCCTCGTGATAATCTCCTGTGGAATCTTTGATGCAAACAGTAACTCAGCACCTTCCACAAAGCCCTTTCTTGAACCAGCATGCAAAACTATAAATCTTTTGCCATCATTTATCGAGCGCTTCTTACAAGTAAATTTTGTAGAAACTATTCCTGTAAAAAATTGATGTATTTAGATCAACTTTATTAAATAAATGTATCAACCATGGTGAGTGTGTGTAGTATGAGAAATTGTCTAAGGTATGTTTTATATGTTCTACTGCTGAAATTTGAGGTTATGAATTGGAAAAAAAATATTAAAAATTAAACATTTAGTGCTATTTTATAAGTACTATATAACAATTCAAACTTTTGTGTATAAATAATAAAAAACTGTTACCTCTAGAAAAAATCCAGGTTTCATCCAGGTAAACAAAATCCACATATATTGAATCGGTTAGACAAATGCTGGAGGTATTCTCGAAGAAAACATATTCTCTTTGCACATATCTTTGGTTCTTCCATCAACGCCTTTCTTCCACAATCCTTCTGCCACTTGAAGCCCATTACTTTGAAAAGTTTTGTCAAGGTTGATTTACGTTTTTGTAAATCGATTTCTGTGGTCCTGATTGCTTCAAAATAGAGTCCATCGACACATGTTTACTTGGAAAAAGCCCTCGTGCGTGACAGGGTTTTGAATAGTCCTGCAGTAACCCCTGCTTGTCGTAAGAGGCGACTAAAAGGGGAGGCTTCTGTGCAGGACGTACCTCGTGCAGGACAACCTGTATGTAGCAAGTGTATCACTCACTTGTACCAAGAGCCCATTTGAGCACTCCTATGGAGTGTCTCAGATGGGTATTTTATCTCTTTTTTATCTATTAATTTATATTAATACCATTTATAATGTTGTGTATTTGACTGTATATTCTGAAGGTAAATTATTATGTGTCTCCCCTATGGGGATTATACTAGGTTTTAATATTTTTCAAGGCCCTAATGACCTCAATGTGTCGATGGGCCTTAAAACCCTAATAATAATACTTGGAAAAAGCATATAATAGAATTTTCAATATTAAGGCCCAATTTTACAATATCATGTTATTCTATTCATTAGGGCTTAACATAAGGTTAAGCGATAACGACCACTACTTTTGATTTTAAAATGTTTGGTTAGCGCTAATGTTCACGTAAATGTGCTCGTAAAGTTAACGTGAGGTCTACCTTCCGGTTAGCAAACATAACG
>CABFOW010009977.1:0-11941 GCA_902141385.1 Timema californicum
TAATGTGCAATTTCTTTACCAGCTGATCAAAGTGTCTCACGACTTCCAAACTAACACAAAACCCAGTTAATTTAGCTGTGAAAGTACTTTATGGAACAACTAAGTACACCACTTTCCGACTTACAAACTAAACTAACACCATATTTAGCACCTGCCACTAAAGCTATATTGAATTTTCTGAACCAATATATTATATACTCTCACGACTTAAAAAATACCCACTTTATCAGCCATCATTAAGGGTAGTTAACACTTTCTGGACAAACCAATTGTTTTTAGCACCGCGTCATACTACCCGTTCGGGTTATACGCTTATGTAATGATTAAACTAATGGGTTTAGGGGTTAGTACTGTTATATTCAGAGGAAGTGTACCTGCACTTGCGCGAAAGGAGAATGTAAAACCAATTTAGATAATCTACCCTCTGTACACCCGACCGACATTCGAACCTTGATCTCCCCATCATTGGCAATCTAGTCTACTGCGAGAGTAGCATAATAGACCACGTGGTCACCGACGTGGGTAATTGATTATTTAATCTAACGACCTGCAAAAATACCTAATCACCAGCCGTCATTAATAGCATTGAACAGAATGATTATTACATTCATGTGATACAAACTAGGCTAAAACTAATTAACTATTTATAACTAAGAACATTTAACATTTCTGAATCAAATAATTATACAAATTCACCTTATACACACGTATTAAAACGGTGTTTTTTTGTTTGTTTACCAGTTATGTCTTTTGTGAAAGTTTGTAATACATTAATTTCACGGTTAGTGTGGAAGTTTATTTTAGTACTGTATGTATATTCTTGTCCACATCAATCCCAAACAAACAAAATAACCACGTTCATTATCCACTCTCAAATGAATATATGTTATTTGGCGCGTAGCGTACGTAATGAGTTGGAATCCTCTTTGAAACTGCGTACTTTTCCGCCTGGTAGGTAGACCGTAGTTAAATTCATTTTGTGGTACTTCAGTAATGCAATATATGGTAAAAAAATAGCTGGATGATTAAATATCAGACTAAAATGTAAAAATGTATGTTTGCAAAGATGTATTGTACATTCCGTTTACCATGAAAGGTAACAATTACTGTATTTATTTGAGGTATTTAACGTGCGCTTTCTGAACCAAATAATTATATGAGCACACGAGAATTTCTATGAACGAGAGCGAAAAGTCTACCAAATTTGCTGGAAAATGTGCTATCTTATACCGCCAAGGGTTCTCTTACATGCCACAATCGACATAGGAGAGACTTACCCTCTAACGGAAGTTTTGCTATGGTTTTTTTTTATCAATAAAGGAAAATCTGTTGATACCGGTTAGGTCTGAACCCAAGAATATATAGTCCAGGGTGAGCACTTTACCTCAAGGTCACTGGAGTTTACCTTAAATATGTCCATTCATTATTAATAATTATATCACTGTTGGATTAAAATTTAAAAAAACAAAATTATAATATTAAATCTTATGGAACATTTCTAGTAAACTTTATGTAGGCCCTACATCTTAGCTTATTATTTTTGGTAATTGTAAATATCTTTAGACTTCAAAATATTTAACATTTTATAAAACATTCTAACATCTTTCCGTCGTTTTTTTCACAACGACTCAATAGCCATAATTATGGTACCATAGAACTGAAACATGTCGTAATGAAGTAATCCATCATCCTACCATTACTGGATATCAAAAAAGAGTAATGGGACAAGGAAACAGATAAAACTTAGATTATTCCACATCACTTAATTACTTCAATAAATTTGTTTGGCAGATGTTAACCTCAAAGTTTATTCTTTAATTTCACAACATATTTGTACCTAAAGCATTTTTTTGTACCATATTATATTGTATCTTAAAAGTTTTTGTATTATTATTTTTAACGTGTCAACCTATGCTTTAGACTTTTCATCAACTCGTTTATGGTCTATTTGATGATGCATTATAATTGTATATAAATGTTAATATCTAAAAATATGTGTTTTTCACCAGAAGTATATGTAAATTACACATTTTGAATTGTTATCTCACTTAATACATCTACCAATTTAGCGACTGTTTAATCTACATATTTATTTTTTTATATATTTCTAGAGCAATTTATCTAAGTCTTAACGTTTAATTCAAAATATTAGTTAATAAATTTGATATATTTTAATTGGGCTATCACAACTTTACAAAGCCAATAAAATAATTTTAATCTTGTTATTAATCACTCAGTCTGATAACTCATAATTATTATCTCCATACAATTACATTTTGTCTAATTTTTCAATTATATAATTAGAATTCATCAAATTTTAATATATTTCATGCTATTTTATTCCTTACTTTTTTCAGGTACATTTATTGTTTTTCATTGTATAATAAATTATACAAATTGAAATCTCTATCTCATAATTTTCTATCATCTTTGAATTTACATTAAGCTCAACATTTAATACCCAAGTTTGATTAAGTAATATTGTTATTATTAAATCTATAAAAAAATAAAGCAACAACCTCGATTACAGTTCCCGACCGGGGTGGATGGATTTTTCTTGAGCGATAAAAATCTGTAGCACAACTTCCTTCGGATGGGAAGTAAAGCATGAGTCCCATGTCTATTGTGACATGTAAGAGAGCTCTGTAACGTGTGTGAAGATGCCTTTTCTGACAAAACTGGTAGTTTTTTTCACTCTTACTCAAAGGAATCTTTGAGTGCTTATGTAACCAGTCAGTTCAGAAATTGCACGTAGAATACCTTGAATAAATAGATAAAATAGATTGATTCCAATTCACTACTCACCCTTTATTATCGACCACAGCGCTTGGTGGTAGAATGTGTTTTTAAATGCTGTAGATCAGATATGTTGATACTTCAATACTATAGTAAAAGCCTTAAAGATGGACGGAAAGTAAGACGTGGAGCACTGAAAAAACAAACTTCAAAAAACATGCATAGGGGCTATTTTATTTAATTATAAATCTAGATTATTATGAAACAGAGCGTAGCACATATACATGGATGAAAACATTTTTATATTTTTAAGTCTTTCTTTGTGTAGTAACGGAAGAGTTGCTATTTTATGATGCATGTATGCTTTTACTCTTTATGTGAGCTAGAATGTAATTTTATTTCCCTTTCAGAGAATCACATTCCCTTCCTTCCATCTTACCTTGTGATAATATTACCTTTGTCACGGCTTTGAAGAGAAATAGTAGTTAAATATGTTTTAATGTTTAAAAAAAATTAACTCTACCATGTAATAGCGAAACAAGTACTTTAAAGCTTAATTCACACTTAAAGTTTAGAGCTGAATCAGCTAGAATGGCTCAGCAATAATTATTCATACTCTATCATAAATATTTTCTGACCAACGATCAGTGGCGGATTAAGAAGCTAAAGGCCCCAAGCGCAACCTGATCCCGAGGCTTCTCGCCCCTTCTTAAATAAATTGATATTTTTTAAATTATGTTAATTTAAAATGCACGAATTGAAAAATACAGCATTCATTAATTTTTGACTAAACATAAAAGCACACATATAAAATATCATACCTGTGTGCTTAAAATCAAATCACATTGTGCGTCCATTTTAGCATAATTAAATGGTAAGTAATAAAAACATACATAAACAGACTAATTTTTTGTTTTGAAATAAAAAGTTACTGGTATTTTTGTAATTTAGGTGTACAGTTACATTTAAGGAATAATCATACATAAGTAGAACTTTTCTCTCTTTAAATTTATCAAATTTATCAAAAATAGATTGATAGTTTAGTTATTGAACAACATCCGTTTTTAAAAACATAATTGATAGCTCGCTTAAATTTAGCTCTTAATGAATAGAGTAAATATTGTTAACAGATAATGAGCGTTCTCCATTAACAGTGACAGTAAAAACCACGCCCTAAAGTTTTTGGAAGAATTCTTCTCGCTCAGAGCACCATTCGTACATGAAATCTGGTAACTTTAGACGCTTTTTTGCAACTCTTTGATCGACCCACGTATACACTACAATATCCTTAATATTTTATAAACTTAAATAAACGTTAATAAAGGAAATAAAACTAATTTTTGTTTCTGATTTTTAATGCTCCCATGATTTGGAGGCCCAAAGCGTGCAATTCTTGCGCCTGTGATGATCCACCACTGTCCATGATGCTTTGCAACGTGAGATGGTAACAGCTGATTACTAACATATCTCACTTTCAAATAGATAACCAAATCATTAAGGTGGACGACTCGGTCATCGAGAAAGGATCCATCGTTGTCAGGCTTATAATACAATGCTCTGTGTCGTTTTATGGAACTATTTATATATTATGTCCACGCTTATAGTCCATTTTGCCCTGCACTTTGAAACATTCTTTGCCAAGCCAATGCGATAAAGGAAAAAGAAAACTACAATAAATATTATCTTAAGGTGGAATGGAAAGGGATGCAATAAAAGGAAAGTATATCCTTAATATTTTATAAACTTAAATAAACGTTAATAAAGGAAATAAAACTATTTTTGTTTCTGATTTTTAATGCTCCCATAATTTGGAGGCCCAGAGCGTGCAATCCTTGCGCCTGTAATGATCCACCACTATCCATGACGCTTTGCAACGTGAGATGGTAACATCTGATTACAAACATATCTCACTTTCAAATAGATAACCAAATCATTAAGGTTGACGACTCGGTCATCGAGAAAGGATCAATCGTTGTCAGGCTTATAATACAATGCTCTGTGTCGTTTTATGGAACTATTTATATATTATATCCACGCTTATAGTCCATTTTGCCCTGCACTTTGAAACATTTTTGCCAAGTCAATGAGATAGAGGAAAAAGAAAAACTACACAAAATATTATCTTAAGGTGGAATGGAAAGGGATGCAATAAAAGGAAAGTGTTTTTGATGTTTTTATGGCAACATCTTTTCTTGCTAAATTAATTATAATATTGCACCAGGACAAACATAAGAGTTTAATTTTCTTCACATGTTGATATCAACAGCTCCTGAATATCCATGATGAGCAAAACGGCATTAGATGAGACACTTTTTAAATGAAAAGAAAAATTTGTCATTCAATTCCAGGACACTCTTAACAGATATTCAAGTAATTTTGAGGTCACTATAAGAAGAAAATTAAACTATTTGTTTGCACTGGAGACAATATTGTATTTGTTTTGTTTGCCATAAAAACTGCAAAAAGATCATGTTTTATTTCGCGTTCCCTTCCATTCAATCTTAGGTTAAAGAGGAAAGTTAAAGAGGAATGTTAAAGAGGAAAGTTAAAGAGGAAAGATCACTGCTAGTTCTCAAATATCTTAAAATTTTCTATTGTGTCCCTATCAAAAATTACTGTTTTTGTTATAGGAACACTAAATTTAGAATCCTTTTTCATCAATAATAGTCTCATAGCTCCACAAATATGATTACTAATTTTTTGAAAATGAGATAATATCACGTTTTTACCCATTGTTTGTATTTTAATAAAAATAAAACTATAGCTTGGTTTAAGAAGAAAAGCCCTGTTGGAAACTATAGTTTTTTTTTCAGCGTGAGCCATATTTTGAAATAAAACTTTGTATATTTAAATACTGCGTTAGGGCTGAACGTCTGCAAAGCAATTTCTTGCTTACCGAGATGGCCCCCATTGGATTAATTACACAATGGATGTTTTCTAGTTATCATGTTCCCTAGTGACACACAACATAACAACTAAACTCAGTTGTCTGCTTGTATTTCACCTTGTAGGCGCACGCGCACTGGTTTAATCAGTTGGTTTTGAAATTATATTGTGTCTACCGAGAAATTCTGATTGCGAAAAACTGAGATAGATGAAAACTGTGTCAACAATCACATTGTGGACGATGTGAGTTTGGCTGAAATAGAGGAAAGTTAAAGAGGAAAGATCACTGCTAGTTCTCAAATATCTTAAAATTTTCTGTTGTGACCCTATCAAAAATTACTGTTTTTGTTATAGGAACACTAAATTTAGAATCCTTTTTCATCAATACTAGTCTCATAGCTCCACAAATATGATTACTAAGTTTTTGAAAAGGAGATAATATCACGTTTTTACCCATTGTTTTTCTTTTAATAAAAATAAAACTATAGCCTGGCTTAAGACGAAAAGACCTGTTGGAATCTTTCGTTTTTTTCAGCGTGAGCCATATTTTGAAATAAAATTTTGTATATTTAAATACTGCGTTAGGGCTGAACGTCTGCACAGCAATTTCTTGCTTACCGAGATGGCCCCCATTGGATTAATTACACAATGGATGTTTTCTAGTTATCATGTTACCTAGTGACACACAACATAACAACCATAGTAAACGCAGTTGTCTGCTTGTATCTCACTTTGTAGGCGCACGCGCACTGGTTTAATCAGTTGGTTTTGAAATTATATTGTGTCTACCAAGAAATTCTGATTGCGAAAAACTGAGATAGATGAAAACTGTGTCAACAATCACATTGTGGACGATGTGAGTTTGGCTGAAATACATTATATTGGCTTAGGGAACATCACGTGACCACGTGTTTGCCTTGTCCCTGTTTTTATGCAAACGTGTGAATCCACAGTAAGGCTGGTCTTTGTGAGTTAGTGGTTAGGGAAACCGATAACAAAACTAAGGAATACATGTATAGGTATTATTTATTATCTATCACCATGTCATACTACCTGTTCGGGTTGTACACATATAAGATTAATCTAATGGGGTAAGTATGATGAAGGAGGAAGTATCTTAGAGGTAATATACCAGCATTTGTGTGGAACAAGAGTTGGAAACAATATAGTAATAAGACTCTCAGTAGACATGACCTGGGTTTGACGTATTTAGCAGGCCAGTCTAACATGAAAGTGACGCCTTAGACCATTCGGCCACTGGAGTGGGCTATCAGTAATCTCACTACGGTTAAGAGTATCGCATCGGCTATGTAAATATCCTCGATTTGAGTAGTTTTGTTTATTTTATTATAATATATGGAACATACAAGGGAAATAGGGGGAAAGTCACATCACACATAATTTCCAGGACAATTTTTATATTTCAAACCCTATAAGAACCCAAGAAAATACCTTTTTATAATTAAGTAATCTAAATATGACAAATGTACCCACCTCGGTGGCGTAGTTAGCTAACGCGCTAGATTCATGTTAATCTATACGGCCGGGGACGGGCAGATCGAGGTTAAAATCTCGCTCGGGTGAACTGAGTTTTTTTCCTGGATGGTTTTCCACTCTCCCTCCACGCAAATGCATGTTCACTTCCTCTATATTCAACATTCCAAATTCCTAGCACATTATCGTAATTAGCACTTAAGCGTATAAACTGAACGAATAGTAAGACGAGGTGCTAAGTATTATTATTATTATTATTATTATCTTTTAACCATAATATAAAGGGCATTATAAAGGTTTCACGATTGTCTAACAGATGGAAGCACTAACTAAACTAAAATTTACCCCTTTTCCGCATGTACATTTTATTGTAGACATTAGCAACCATAATAGCAATCCTACCGAGAAGATACTATGTAATACGAACAGGTCTGCGCCAACATCAAGACCTCACTATCATAATATAACGGGAATTGACAGAAGGTTAACGCTCAAATCCTGGTAAGGTGTATTAAAGTTAATTTCATCCTAAATTGTTTTCCACTCTCCCTCCACGCGAATGTGGATTAACATCCTCTTAGTTTTACATTCCTCATCCTTAACACACTAACGTAGTTTGTACATATACATTCCCTCCAGGGTTTAATGGTCAGAATTCCTCTCTACATATCCTAATATTCCAGGATTAATCCCCGACTCATCCAAATTTTCTGTGAATCAAAGGGTCTGGAACGTGGTCAACTCGGCCTCGTGAGGATAAATGCAGCGATTATTATTTTAAAATCTGCGATTTTGGTCTAGAAAACTGATTATTAATTGTCAAAGGGTTAGTTGTGCTGAAAATATTACAACTTCTGTCCACAGAAGTTGGCCCGATATTATCCAGCAGACGGTGACTTAGTAGGTCACTAGCAAGACATGGTTCAATAAATGAATAACTCCTTAGACCATGCAACCACCTATGTGGGAGTTTAAATGGTGGCGTACCAGATTAAATAATATTAAATAAATTAATCAACCAATAGCTCATCTGAAATACTTGTATCTCTCTTTACCAAACCGAATGTTTTGTTGAACTTTTTCAGGGTTTGTTTCAAAATCAGTACATAGGTAACCTGCTTCAGTGGGTGCATAGTCTAAGGCGTCAATCTCTCAATAGAATAGAATGCTGATGACAGGGAGGTAGGGGTTCAAACCCCGGTCGAATGTACTGAGAGTGGTTTATTTCATAAATGGACTTTCACTCTCTCCTCACGCAAATGTAGGAGCAATTCTGTAAAATACTACCTTACTCATCTTTACCACTCATTAGTGTAATTAATACATGTGTGTATAAATCGAACATGTAGTAAGATGTGATGCTAAAAAAAATGTAAATTACTTTGTATGGATGTAGGAGTTCAAATTTCGACTTACTAATATTGTATTAGAAAACACAGGTGGGTTAGAGACAATTAGACAATATATGCTGAGGAGAGTGATGGGCAACGTGCTGAGGTTTGTCTGAGGAGAGTGATGGACAACGTGCTGAGGTTTGACTGAGGAGAGTGATGAACCAGGTGTTGAGGTTTGTCTGAGGAGAGTGATGGACAACGTGCTGAGGTTTGACTGAGGAGAGTGATGGACAACGTGCTGAGGTTTGACTGAGGAAAGTGATGAACCAGGTGCTGAGGTTTGACTGTGGAGAGTGATGTGCAACATTCTGAGGTTTGTCTGAGGAGAGTGATGGACAACGTGCTGAGGTTTGTATGACCTTCGCTGTAGCTTATCTTTGAGAAATTTTCTTGAAGAAGTGAAATGTTTATGAGGCAGTTTGCTTTTATTTAGCTAGTGAATGTTTACCTATTCATTAAAGTGTTAATTTTCAAGTAACTAATCATATAATTGTTATTCCCAACCCTATATAAATTATAAATAAGTTATGGGTCTCTAAAAAAACTGAGATGTGTTCATAAGCAACATTTATTTGTTCTAAGACGTCTAATGTAATTTATTTGAACCTCTCTATAGATAATTTTATGAAAGGAGTTAATTTGAAAGCTAGAAAATGGCATGAAAAGCGTTTTATTACTGATGTAAAATAAAAATGTAATTATTGAGAAGCAAAACAACTACTTTACCAATAAAGAAGATTAATTTTCTTCTTCTGAATTTATTGCTCTAAATAATCCAACGAAATGGGAAAAGAGGGAAGGAGGGTAGGATGCTACTTCAATGGTAATTATTGTTTTGCGTAGAAAATAAAAAACTGAGCTTTTCTTTTTTATCTTACTCTTTCATTCTCTTTAAAATATGCTAATTTTAAAAATAGAACAGCTCTACTCAAAAGTTGATGGCAGCTTCTAATTTAGAAACTCGTTTATTTAGATGAGCTGATAGTGCGTATGTCTTCTATCGGCCTTCACTTTTCATCACGGCCGACAAACTTGTAATTGCTTCCTAACTCCCTCTTTTTTTACACAAATAAATTATCCACCGGAGGACTTGGTGTTGTGTTGGTTCCACAGGCCAGCTATTAAGACGGGGGTGCAGGAACCAGAGAAAAGGTCACTATTTTTGCATTTTTAAAATATTAAATCATTCTTTTGATCAAAATACATATTATTATTATTATTACTAGCACCGCATCTTACTACCCGTTCAGTTTGTACGCACTTACGCTAATGTGTAACGGTAGGGTGATTGTGAGATGAAATGGAGGACCTAAAGTTTAACGTGGGATCCGAACCACGGCGGAGGTCTGGCACTCCCCACATTCACAAGCTGATTTGTCAGAGGTGAAGGAAGGGTTTGGCAATCAGATGAATCCATGCCGGAACCAAGGATTGAACACTGGATCATTCAGCACAAAAATATGACACCCTACCCCTAGACCACCAGGTCATCGTTAAATAAATAAAATATTGCTCCAGTACAAACGTAGAGTTTAATTTTCTTCACACGGTGATATCAACAATTGTTGAATATCTGTCATGAGTTTAAAGGCATTGGATGACGAACGTGTTAAATGAAGAATAAAAGTTGTAATTAAACTCCGGAACACCCTTGAGGTTGTTATTAGAGTTTTACGTAAACACCTTGAAGGGGTGGGCGGGTTTATGAGCTTTGATGATTTTTTTTTCTGACAAGGAGGTATGGGGTGTTAAGAACAATGTTTTTATAAGATAGAAAGAGATGAACAAGAGAAGCGAGGTGACCAAGCCCCCCCAAATAAACCGGTGCACACGAATTGTGGAACAACTCATCCAAGCTCGGTAATAGCCTTACATAAACCATGGAGTAAAAACTACATTCGTAATAACTTTGCTCGAAATGGGAAAGGAACTACCATTTATTTATTATAAAAACACAACAACAATTTGACTAAAAAAATAAAATTACTACTAAACTTTAAAAAAAACTAAATTTATGAGCTACACGTTTTAAGAAATTGTATCGATCTATTTGATTTTTGTCATATTGCAAAAAAAATAGTTGAATATTAATTTTTGTTTGCCTAAAATTTATCTGCTTAATATTATTTATTTTCCGTTAATTACAGCATTTATCTTACCATATTAATCTGCTTGCATAGCACACCAACATTTTATTAAAGAAATGTATATTGGTTTTTCAGGAAGGACACTAACCACTACATTTTGAGTGAAAAATCTTGCATATATTAGTAGTGCTCCCAAGTGACGCTGAATTCTCCGCGCACACTTCTGGTGGAAATGGTGAATCTTCACCGATGTACTGTACGTCGCTACTAAATAGTCCACAAAGTCTAAGACTCTCCCATCAACCGGCATGTCCTCCATGAAATCTTCTATAAAAGAATCTACTACTTCTTGGGGAGACATAAACTTGAGCCCAAATATACTAGGTAGCATTTGAACTATGGTCGATTGCGCCTCCTGGAACTCGATGTTGCGCACAACCTGCTGGATTTTACTTTACCTAAAAAGGAAACATTTATGTATTAATATTCGTATTCTTAATAAATGTTACGAAAGTCTCATACTAACTTTCTCATATAATAATAATAATAATAATAATAATANATAATAATAATAATAATAATAATATTATTATTATCAACGTCTTTGTTTGGGCCAAGTAAAGACCAGCAATATTTATTACAATTAACCCTTAATATAGGCCGGTTATATTAAAACTTGAAACAAAAATATTTAAAAAAAGGTTTTCAGTAAACTATCCTAAAGTAAGCTCCCCCCAAAAAACAAACATATCGTCTTGTTAATCAAAATAAGCCCTCTTCATAACATATGTAATTTAGACAACTTTTTCAGATCATTTTTAAAGGAATATAAATTTACAAAAATGTAATATTTGAAAAACTAGGCCTCCCCTTAAAATTATTTGTATTTATAGAAGTTCTGAAAATTTTGAACTGAATCAAAAAATTAGAAATATTTAGAAAAGAACCTTAGCCTTAATTAACAATAACATTTTGTTCGAAGCCATAATACACAAAGGCCTGTATGAGAAAGTTAGTGCGATTCTGCCTTATCGTTTATTTTATTTGGGAAACACATAAAACGAAAATATTAATCATTATACAGACGTAGACATTTTTTACGACTATAATTCTTTCTCTACATATGATAAAGTAAAAAAGATAATAAATCAGATTTACCAAACTTGAGAAAGATGGATTTTGAATTCAACTATCGTAGCATTCAGGAAGACTTGTCTAAAGGGCAGATTAATTCCTTTTTCAACATCCATTACTAATATATAAGGATCAAAGCACCACCCCAAGTCACCAAATGACCCACCTATGTGTTCCTGAGTATAGCACGGTCATTGTGTTCCTGAGTGT
>CABFOW010009978.1:0-11940 GCA_902141385.1 Timema californicum
TAGCCCTCAGCTTCATTGGAGCCTCAATCCCCGCCGCCCGGTCTGATGGACCTACGTAAAGGCAGTGTTCCCTGGCGGGGAACTTGCCCATGATAGCATATGTGAGTACCACACTCATTACCCAAGCATGCCAAGATATAAAATATACTCTTTTAGCCGCTAAAATACTATGTACCAGGGGTTGGAAACCTGCAGCCTTTTGAGGTGTTCTGTGCGAATATCTAGTTAATTTGTCAATTGTAAATCTTCACCGCTTATAAATGATACAGTACAGTCTTAAACGGCGTATATTTTAATTTATTGTGTTCCTACAATATAATAAAATTAAGTGTTTATTAACTATTGATAT
Organism: Timema californicum; assembly: GCA_902141385.1. Taxonomy (NCBI): domain Eukaryota; kingdom Metazoa; phylum Arthropoda; class Insecta; order Phasmatodea; family Timematidae; genus Timema; species Timema californicum. The sequence continues at coordinate 350 of CABFOW010009978.1, forward strand.
GTTACATTTTTAGAGCTCTATTATTGAATTTTTTTATTATATTTTATAATTCTTATAAGATGTTAATATATTTTAAGTATAGGCCTACTTTTACTATATATATCTATAGTTAACTTACAAGATTGACTAAGATCCATGGAGGGCAACTCGTGTAGAAAGTAAAACTTTTCCTGTCATCTATGCTATAATTAATGTATAAGTGTTCCTCTTTGGATATAAAGGATTATTTCCAAATGAATTGTGATGCCGATTCAAACCCACAAGGGGCTATTCAGCACCAAGCTTATAGGTCAGAAGACTGTTCGCTACGGCCTACCCAAGGCCTGAACGACTAACCGAAGGGCAATCACAAGGAAACAGACTCCCCATCACAGGAAGCTATGCAACCTAACTTATCACCGTACTCTCTGAACGGAGCCACGTACGGTAGCATCATCACTAGGTAGCTTTTGAACCCCTCCGCCCTCACCATTTCTTGGCCCGTGGAGGGAGGAGCAACTCCCGCGTCACAGGAGGTCAGACACTCTGCCTTTGGTATAACCACGGTTACCCGAAGCATTGACGCTAAGTTTCGCAGAGGGGACCTCGTGGAGGTATCCTAACCAGCTATCCTAGGTCGAAACCAGTTACGCACTACCAACCGCCTAGTGCATGGGGGTCATAAACTTCCCCCCTTCCCCCTACAGGTGACTTTACAGAGATTAAATCACTCAATCCCCCCGAATATATGGTCGGGACCACCGCCCAGCCAAGCAAGGAAGCAAGTTGCCTGGGGGTGGCCAATATGGAAGTACCCTGGATTGGGTTTGGGCCAGTTGACCTGAGGCAGGCAGATCCTTCCTACACTCTCCCATCGTATCCGATTTGATACACACCACCACGAGGAAAGGAGTAGACTCCGTAGGAGTAGACTTCAGGTGATGGGTTGTTGTTAATCCTCAGTTATAGTATTAACGGCTCCAATTTAGTCATTTGACAATTTGCACTTTTTACAGTTTTTCAATAATTCTTTACAATATTTTCTTACTGCTTAATAGTATCTTGCATAGATCAACAGTTTTACCTATTTATGAAATAATTTTTGCCCTTTAACAATCTCTGAGATGATTTTTAGGAATATTATTATGTCTGTGGTACTTGATTTAATTTCTTTATTTAACAGTTTCTCTTCGAATAAATCAATTCCTTGTTATATTCATAATATATATTGTTTAATTGACTAAAGAAATGTACTGTACCAATCAACTTAATTGCTGTTCTACCAAATTACGTTCCTTACACTATAACTTTCATATTTCTCCTTACTATAATTAAAATGAATATAGCTAATATCATAATATACTAACTATCAACCACTTAGTGTGTGACAAGTAGGGGGGCTTCATCCCCCCTTTAACTTCCCCACAGACGACCACGACAAAGATTTAGCCGTCCATCGGGTAAACCCTCAAGACGTTAACTAAGGGTCAACACGAGGAGAAACTTTGTCAGGATTACTGGATTAGGAATATCCCAGAGGCAAACGTATACAATTAAGCTAGTAAGAGAATAACAAATTATGCATAATTCAGCGAAATTGTATCAAACTTCCCAACCTTCAATGACGTCGCCTGACTCTGGATGACTTCGGGGGACATGGATTTCTATTCAAACGTTTTTATACCTTAGTCCCTCTATAAGCGCTTTAAGTTTTGCCCTAACCTTCTAAATCTGAGCCTATGTTTTAGTCCACAATACTTGTAATAGTTACAATGAAATTCCTCCAATTGTTCAGAGTAAGGAAAAGGAAGAGAGTTAGGAGATATGAATTTCCCTCGAAGCTCCCTCCAGTGGTGAAGTCCAAGTCTCCAGACATTACACGGCAGGCCCAGGTGGTCTAACCAGGACTTCCTACCTCGTCTCCCGGAGTCAGCGTTGGAGTAGTGACAACTCCTACCAATCAAACACTCCAACATGACCCCTGATATTTGCATCTGCAATATGAACATCACCACACTTATCGAGTCTAAGCACCACCAGAATAGTTTATAATATTTCACGTTGTAAGGTAGTATTTCCGAACCATGGCTACTTTCCAAAAAAAAAATGATTGCTTGGACATCCCCTATAGGATAGTTCGTATATATCTGTATATTACCCTGTAGGACCTCAATACAGCAGTATCCGTAGCTCTTCAAACCGTCCCCGAACTACCAACGACCCCTCCTTGAAGTCATTTACAGCCCCGCTTGGCCCGTTACACTTAAATGAACTGTAGCCATTATCCAAGCGTCATTTGCCGCTCGTCTGGAGTAGCCCTAGCCGCAGAAAGATGTTATTGTTAGGAAACTTTGTGGAAGAAATGTCATCAAATGGAAGGGTCGAGAAAGATACGGAAAAAAAGGGTGTCGGCACACTTGTGCTTTTGAAATGCTTTTAGTCTTATTGAATCAATAAAGATGAAAGTAGATCATTGTTTTCTCAATAGAATGTCTCTTCGTGCAGCGCTCGGTTCAAAGAGGCACTTGCTCCGCAAGGACAATGAACTCTCATAGGCTTTGAGTGGCTGTCCACTATAATACACATACATTAACCACCTCAATGGAGTAGGTATAAGGAAGGTGGAACGCTAGAGGAAATTAACCAGAATTTGCATGCGGGGAGAATGGGAAATCATTTAGAAACATACACCCTCATTACATCCAACCGGGATTAGAACCCCGATATTCTCGTTTCCTACAATCCAGTCTAACACGAGAGTGACGCGTTGGACCACGCGAACAAGCGCGTGTGTATACCTTGATTTTCTTACGAATGGATATTTTGGGGCATCTTTTAGAAAATAGAATATATATATTTTTTGCTGTCAGCTTCGATAAAATTTAATAAAATAATTGGGGCTATTCTATAGGTATTGATAATAACTATCAAAAAGACAGCTGAATAATATATGACCTGACGTATGAATACATAAAAGCGGATCTAATAACTTTTATTTAGCTGCTAGATAAGAAAATGGCACTTTAAAAAATGAAGGACGAATACGTGTGTAGTATTTTCGAGGTAATTTGGAGTAATTTATTAATTTTATCGCCACTGAATCCATCAATTAAAAAAATACACTGTTTTATATATATTTATATATATGTGTATATATCTTTATTAAAATATATATTTAAATAGATACTATATACACATTTTGTTTTCAGTGTTGTGTAAAAATTAGACCAGTACATCCAATGAGATTGTAGATCAATTTCCCGCGCTAGAAATGTGCAAAAATTTGCCTCCAGGGGCCAAGTAGTCTAAGGCGTTAGGTTCACATTAAACTTTGTTGACTTTAACGTTAGCTGTTAGATTATCGTGCATTGAAGGCTCTGTGCCACACGTTATTTATCACTATAATTTTCCCATCCTCCTTCTACGCAAATAGAAGATCGCTTGTTAATAATATACTACCTTATTCATCCTTTCCCTAAATTGCTCATGCCCTTGTGATAAGCGTAGGCCATTTATTAAATATTGAAACACCCAGCCCAGCCCAGGCCTATCCTATTCAAGCGTTCTAACCACTCGGATACGGGAATGGCTGAAAACTCAGGACACGCATTTTTATATAAAGTCTTTAAATATTTGTTAGAAATTCACTATATCATTCATTACTTTCCTCCCAATAATCTTCAACTCCTCTGTTCTGGTTCTCAGCTTCCATTTTGAGAACATCTTTGTAGTGAATGTAAAGACCTCACTGTTAGAAACACTTTACATATTTTTATCCCACGAAATGGTTTGAAAAGCCATTATGCTTCTTTAGAATTATTGATTCTCTCCAGTTATATTACATTGATAGAAGTTTGTGTCAAATCGTGACATTGTCTCTGTTCGGGGAATAAGAAGTGTTGACGTGCCTTTTAAACTGTGTAATTCTGCAGTACTCTGGATTCATACTGAACGAGCTATATTTTCAATATTTATTTGAGTCGATATAAAAGCCTTCCCCCCTACCCCACACGCACACCCACACACACGCACACACACACGCACACACCATTATCTTACACAGCATTTTGTACAATAAGTTGGACAGGTTCATGATCACATTATAAACTGCAATATTTAAACAATGATGACCATTATTCTCTTTTGATGATTAAATAATAATGAAATAATTTTAAAAAGTATTTAATATAAATACGTACTTAATCATCTCTATATCACTATTATTAGAGGATTATTTTGAAATTGTATGTTTTATTTTTAAACATTTGAAAACCTTTACAGTTTTAATTTATTATTCGTTTTTATGAAGAATTTTTTTTTGTAAATAATTCTACAATCATTCATAGGTAAAATAAATAACTTTTTATCAGACGGAGTTATCATGTTTCCAACTCAAAATCTTTAGACTACAATAAAAATGGCCAATATAAGACGTGTTCTATATTGTATAGGTATGTACAGTACTAGCTATTGTATACAAAGAAAAGTATTGTACGATATTGGACGTGTTCTATATTGTATAGGTATGTACAGTACCAGCTATTGTACACAAATAAAAGTATTGTACGATATTGGGTTTTCACACGGTAAAATATATTTCTACAACAGCCTGTACATAATTTTGTACAGTAAATTGTTTCGTGTCTCCTGGGTTCTAGAGGAATTGAATCCCTCACAAAAGTAAACTTATAAAAACTCTACAGTAATAGTAAACTAGCTCAAATTATATCTACTTTTTAAAGAACACATTTGACAAACAATACCCTGTGTTTCTTGTAAAGATCTTTTATTTATTTAGTAACGTAACTTCCTACAATCTAATTCAGCGGTTTCCAACCTTTTTTCGCTTGCGTACCCCCTTCCTTAAATTGTACCCTTAATTTTAGGAAAATGTTTAATCACTACAATAGTAGTTATTTCTAATTTATTTGTTGTTAATGAAAATCAAATTAATGGTATATTAATGGGATTAAAAAACAATGTAATAAAAAGGTGAGATACATATTTTACACTCAAAAGCAAAAGTTACAATAAAAACTAATACATTTAATTTAGTTATTAATAAATATAAAATTATTTTATGTTTGAAGTTGAAATCATTTTCTCAAGGTCAAATAGAGAAGAAAACGTGAACCGCCCCTCGCCAAATTATTGAGTTAATTTCATAACTTTTTACTTATCTCTACCCCACTTTGGAAACCGCTGATCTAATTGAAAGAGATCATTATGGGATAAAAATATCTTCCTACTAAAGGAATAAAACTTTTACATATTTCCCCTACAATATTTTCAGAAAATACTACCTCTCATGTTTCTCAAGTAATAAGGTGGTGGGTGATAAGTTAATTGAAAAATTGTTTCTGGCGTTTTCCAGAGAATACGTCTTGTGCAGGAAAATCTGCGTGGCTGCCGAGATTTTAATCAATCTAAGATGTTGTGGTTTATTAAGTGTCAAGGTTTCATGATAATTTTAGCTTCATTCTTCTAAAACTTTCATCTTGTTTCAGAAAATACGAGTCATTACTCTTCATTACAATAGTTAAATTGACACGTTAGTTAGCCCTTTAACCTAACATTATTTAACGTAGCTTGAATATTTCTTGGTAATCATTGGCTCTCGCATTGACCGATTAGCTCATTGTACCACTATTAACAAATATTAGAGCATTAAATTTGGTTATTAAGTCAGTATAAACAGGTTGAGTAAACAACTCATACTAAATAAACCACTCATATTTTAACATTTCAAAGTTTATTAATTAAAAATATTTGTTTTATGAACAAGAAATTTGAAACAAATTAACTCAAATAATAATAACAACAATACTTAGCACCGCGTCTTACTACCTGTTTGTGTTATAGGCCTACGCTTAAGTACTAATTACTCTAATGGGTTAGGAATTGGGAAGGTAAAATATAGAGTAAAGGAACCCGGATTTGCGTGGAGGGAGGGTGGAAAACCATTTAGGAAAAATACCCCAGTTCACCTGACCAAGATTCGAGCCTCGATCTCCCCATACTCGTCAGTCTAGTTCAACACGAAACCACTGCCTTAGCTAACTACACGACCAAGGCGGGTCAGCGAACCAAAAGTTTACGACCAGATTTTAAATACTTAGTTTATGAAACTATTTTATAAATACCGATATTAAAATAATGCAAGCCACAGGTTAGACTTAAGACTCTCTTTTAGTAGAACTACTTTTAAGAATTTAACCAACAAAATGATTGAAACTATTAGAAAAATTGTAAAGTTTGTTTTTTAATTACCACATTCTTTTTAAAACTACTTAGTCATTAGTTAATTAATAAAGTTACTTAAGAAGTAACCACGGCTAGCTGAGTGTTATCAGTATTGGCTTGAGGGTTTCGTGCGTTCTAGGCGAGTCTTAAAATTGACACCACAGTTGTATTCATAGACGCCAACTCCCCATTGGGACCCCCACTAAAAAACTTTAGGGGGCCCAACCCCCACCCCAAATTGAGGATAAAAATAACAAGAAATACAGACTTTGACCAAATTGTGACGCACAAATATGTCAATTGTTGGACATGAAGGCACAAATGCTTTCTTTCAAAATTCTACAAGGTTGACCTGGCGGTCTTGGGGTAAGGTGTCAAACTTCTGTGATGGGGGTCCGGGGTTCAATCCTCGGTTCCGGCACAGATTTATATGATTGCCAAACCCTTCCTTCACCTATAACAAGACGTGTATTAATCACAACTTGTGAATGTGGGGAATGCCAGGCCTCCACCGTGGTTCAGATCCCACATTAAACTGTAGGTCCTCCATTTCATCTCACAATCACCCTACCATTGCACATTAGCGTAAGTGCGTACAACCCGAGCGGGTAGTAAGACGCGGTGCTAATAATAATAATAACAATAATAATAATAAAATTCTACAATATCCTTATGTGTGAAAGAGATAAATAAACACCATAAAATTTCCTTCTCTCTTACACAGTGGTGAGCAGACGACAGCTAGAAAATATATACCAGAGGTTTTGCTAGCGCTATTTCAGTTTAGTTGAATATCAACGTAAAGTCTGTTCACCGTAGGAATTGTTTTCTGAAAGGCCTTTTTCCCTACCAGAAATCTATTATATAGTAGGATATCGGTAGGAAAAAAGAGCTTTCAGAGAGTAATTCCTACCGTGAATGAAGTATACAAAACTTACTTACATAATCTATGGTGCATAGGTATATTTGTTTATAATGCATCGAGATTCTCGTTAGCTCTGTTTTGAGTGACCTAGTGTACAATATTGTCATTTATTTTAAAGAAGAATACAGTAATTGCTCTATAATAAGAGTAAAAGAGTTCATAAACATTAGTTATTGGACGTAAGTTAAGGCCAAAATGGAAAAGCTTATAGTATAAAAAACCCAAGTGAAAGTGGAGAACTGTCATTAGTGATTCCGAAAACAACTTAACAGGAACAAGGCCCTCTGCGCGTATGCCAACAGCAGAAGATTATAAGGCCCCTTCAAACCTCAATATACAAAAGGACCTGGAAATAGAGTTCATAAAAGAAACTTTCAGGTTCATTGGTTTAAAACATACTCATGGCTGGAATATCAAAATCTAAAAGACGCAGTTTTCTGTTAAATTTGCAATTCTGTATTTGATCAAAAATGCATACATTTTTCATTAAAATTAAAATTCACTTTAAATGAATCAGGCTTCCAAAACTGAAAAAGATCACTTGAAAAATTCAAAAAACAAGAAAGATCGGAATGCCACAGAGAATATGTTTTTAAAGTTGGGGTCCATGAAGGTTGGCGTGAATGTTTCGTGACAACTTTTCAACGATAAAAAATTAAGGTAGAAGAAAACACGATATCTTTGATGAAGATATTGTCATCCTTCAAGTTTTTGGCCACCCAAGGACTCATAATTCACGTTAACACTGATGATTCCAGCAACTTTGTTAAACTTCTGAGGCTGCGGTGCGAAGACTGCCCAATTTTTAAGAAATGGGTGTATTGGGGGGATTCATTTAAATGGCGTTCTCATGAAAGTTGCAACGATATTTTGGAAATCACGAGCTATAATGTGACACGCACTTTGACTTCTCACATCAGTGATGCAAATCACTACGCGATTATCGTGGAAGAAACATCTGTTATTTCGGTCCAAAAAAAAGTTTCCATTTGCTTCAGAATTGTTACAGAAGATCTTGAAACAGAAGAAATATTTCTGGTGTTTTATGAGACAACGAATACAAAGTCTGAGACGCTGTTCCGTATAATCATGAATGTCCTCTGCAGATTCAATTCATCGGTTATTAACTGCAGAGGTCCATGCTTTGACAATGCTCAGAACATATCTGGGGATGTTAATGGGGTACAGACCAGAATGATGAAGTAAGAGTCGAGAGTTTCATTTGTGCATTGCATAGCTAATTCTTTGAGTCTTATTGTGCAGGACGTTATAAAGCAAATCAACGGATGCCGTAACGCACTTAACCTGAAACAAGATATAATTAGTTTCTTCCGAAACTTTCCAAAAAGGTTAGGCATCTTCAAAAACTTTCAAAATCAGGTCGGTGACGGACCATCTAAGAATCTGCGTCTCCTTTGTCCAACTCGTTGGACAATTCGATATACATCTTTTTCATCCTCCTTTCAAATTAAAATGAGCTCGCAAGCTTCATGGAAGATCTAGCAGCATCAGGAAAGTTGGATTCTGGTGCCAAAGCCAATGGCTTTATCATTCGAATATGGACTTTTGTCTTTCTTTACTTTGCAAAGTTTTTGCCGCGTTGATACGGTCAACAGTGCCCTTCAAGAAAAATCACTTCACTTTAAGAAGGCCTCAATAATGATTGATGTGTTGCTTGAACTCATGAGAAATTTCAGAAAACAGTATGAAGCTTTCTGGGACAATACAAATTCAAGATCAGAAAATCTAGGTGTTGCAGATCCAATGCTTCCCAAAAGAAGAAGGCTTCCTCACCGATTAGATGATGCAAGCAACAGAAACGTGTTTCCATTCTCCACCCTAAAGGAATTCTACCATCAGGTTTTCAATGAAGTCGTCAATACTATTAGAGTGCATCAGCACCCGATTCAAGCCCAAGATTATTTAATTCATGGTAAACGCCGAACACTTTCTTGCTGGCATGAGTAATGAGTTTTAGAAGTTCAGTTAACATTCTAAAGATGACATTGACGGGGAAAGAGTGGTGCTACAAATAGATGTTTATTGATACCTTGAAAATGAGGAAAGAAAGTGTATATTATAAAACATCTCTTGTACTGAAATATACTGGAGGGGAAGGTTTTGCATTAAATAAAAGCACACAGCAGAAACACACTCATCACGTCTGCATTGCTTCTAAATTTCATTCATCTTTTTGTAAAACTTTTTGCTACGTCTTTTGTGAACAAGAGGTTCTGCAACAGCTGCTCGTTTATCTGCATCATTCAAGTGTGGACTTTTTATCTCTATTGACAACTCTCACATGTACAGCATGTGTTGATTTGGGGTCTTCCAAATCGATATGAAAAATTGTCATGGAAATATCTGGCATATAATAATTTGTAAGAAATATTTGAATCTGCATGTGTTTCTCTAAACAAAGAATGCATCACTTTCAATGTAAGGCGAGCATCAAGGTAAGTGATATCACGTCCTCCATAATGTGTTTCTTTTGAAGGAAATGAAAGAATATGATTGTGAAATTTTAACAATTCCTTGCCTGGAACAAATCTAGGATTTATATTATATTTTACCTTTGGTCTGACGAGAACTTGCCAAGTGTAAGAAGTTTACACAACTTCTCAACACTAAACCATTGTAAAATACCATTTATGCAATTTTGAAAATCTACACAATTTACAATTGTGTTGATATTTTTTTATAGCTTTACATAATCTGGAAGGATTAGATACTCATAACTAGATAAGTATAAATATCTATCAATGTCATAAATAAATCCATTAAAGAGATGAGGTCCTCAATTAGAACCCTGGTTTACACCACAAGGGGGTAAAAATGTGTTGGAGGTGTGTGAATATATTTTAATCGCAAATAATCTATTCTGAAAATAGCTGCTAGACCAATTTACATATGAGTGAATATAATATTTAATCATAGGAAAAAATCAATTCGGAAATTTGGAGGAATTTTTTATACTAATTTGAGGAATATGCGTTTGAATTTTCCTTTGGACTAATTTGATACAATTATCTGTGGACAAGTTAACATCATTAGTTGAATAAACACAAGACCAATCTACAGTGGCCATAGGTCATTGTCAAGATAGAAGTAATCACCATTTGGATAATCCATATGCGCGTTGGGGGTAGCATTATTTTTAATAACAATAGGTATAGCTGGTGTGATCAGAAAATGTTGATGATACATATCAATATTTACTAGTGAATGATAGCTATACGTCACCAAGGGATGGTAGAAATAAACAAACACAAGGTCTGGGAGGTTAGCGCAATTATTATCAGTTCGTTAAATTATTCTCATCCCAATATATTAGTTGATTCAAGAAGCAGAGTAACGGGTTGGAACCCCCGCTCTTTATCCCTTAATAACTGTGTGAAAAATTACTATCCCTCCTTCCCTTTCTTTTTTCTTAATATTTTCGATAAGCTCTAATTAAATATGATATTGATTTACCGACATAGCGATCCCAAACATCGTAAAATCGTGAAAGTAATTATGTTATAACAATCTTTAAAAACTATATATATAATCATAGTATTAGATAAAATATTTCTTTATTTAGAAATAATTACTAGCTTATTTAATACAATTTATTTTCATAATTATTTTTCTAAACACTAAAATATTTAAGCTGGAATGTGCATCTAAGACCTTTGCGCCCTAGGTTACCACCTAGGTTCATCTAATGGATATGTCAGCCCTGAGTGCTATCGTATCACCCATGGGACAACTGCAACCCTCATCTGACCCCCAAGAACTGGGCAGAGCCGTCTCACTCCATACACGAGAAAGAGATTCCAAAGGAACGTTCTAGAAGCTTGCTACTCCCACTTATCAGTTTTACACCAATCAAAGCCTTTTCTTGGACCCTGATGTAAATGACCTGGCTGCTTAGGGCGGCAATCCCTGTTTGTGTGGGGACGGGGGTAGCCTGTCTTCACTGCCGACATAGAGCAAAATAGTTCCTATCTTGGACTAAGCCATCAACAAATTTGTGCCCCTAGGGGGTCCCCCTTCCCTTCTTGTGAGCCGCACCCACATTCCTCTCCAGCAGTCACCCTACATATTAATTACAATATCAATAGTTATTAGAAAATAAATACATCATGGTGAATTTACCCTGCAATGTTTTGTTGTGCCATCATTGCAACAACATTACTCGAACCTTATTGTTTATGCTACTATTGATGGGGAAACAAATGTTGCAAACTTTAGTTATGTTCATAGTTAAATTTTAGTAACGAGTGTTTAATTATAAATTCTATAAAAATTTAATTTGAATACAAACTTATAATTATATTAGGTGACCTGGTGGTCTAGAGGTAAGGTGTCAGACTTCTATGCTGGTGGCCGGGGTTCAATCCTCCGTCCCGGCACAGATTTATCTGATTACCAAACCCTTCCTTCACCTCTGACAAGACAT
>CABFOW010009981.1:0-11932 GCA_902141385.1 Timema californicum
AAAGACAACATGAAAATCACATGTAGACTTAGAGAATTGAGATTAGAACAGAATGCTCAACAGGGATAACAATGTTAAAAGATATTAGTGGTGTATATTAACTTGAAGAAAAATGTTATTTTGACTAATGTAAATAAATGTTGAATTTTTTTTCTATTGTGTGTGTAGAAATTTCAGAAATTTGATCAAATTCCTCGGCATTTCCCAGGTCGCTGGACACCTTGATAAAGTGTAGGTACGAGAGATTAACTATCTCAACTTATATTTGCGCAGCATGTTTTACTACCTGTAAAGGTATTCACATATCTACACTAGTAAGGTAGTTTAGAGGAAATATACGTATATTTGTGTGAAGGTATGTACCCTTTCTACAGTGGGTGACAGATAGGAGAAGGTTATTTATTGCAAACAGTGGTTGAAAGTCACTTAAGATGCCCATACACGATCATTCCCAGCATAAAACCGGGGGTGTCGGGAACTGTCCACACACCTGTCACGCCAAAATCTGCTAGACGCTGCAGTTTAACTTAGTGATGTGATTTGTCTTGAAAGGTTGTAAAAATGGCAAAGATAAGCAGAATAATCAGTGACTTTTATGGTCAATTTTCCGACATTAATATTTTGCGCTAACTTGAACTAAACTCAAAGGACGACTTTATAAATTATTTGCGTATGAGCTCTGAGTGTTTTCAAAGGCTTTTATCACTAATTGGTCCTTTAATATCCAAACAGGACACAGTGATGAGAGATGCCATCTCAGTAGAAGAAAGATTGATAGCCAGGCTTGGTTTTTCTTGCTATCAGGAGATCCTTGGAGGACCTGAAGTTTTTGATAGCTAGATCTCTGCAAGCCCTCGGAAAGATCATACCCGAGACATGTGAGGCAATATTTATAAGTGCTGAGAGAGAAGTATATGAAAGTAAGAAATAAAAGTAGCATAGTAATATTACAAATAAGAAATGCAATGCATTTTATAAAATACATGTAATTGTAATCCGACAAAATGGTAAACTGGGGTAGGATTGCAATCGCTTACAAAGATCATTTTTACAGAGTTTATTTTTATGATTTATTGTCCTGAATACATAATAATACTACTTTTAGAAGTTGTGATTAATGATTTATTGTCCTGAATACATAATAATACTACTTTTAGAAGTTGTGGGGCACACTGTGCATGTACCCATAAGTCTCAGAGCACAACAGCTCATAGGGCTACACGGTCAGTTTTAGCATGTTATCACTCAAGCCCTCATATTTGGTGTGAATCAACCCACACACAGTCCGTTTTGGAACGAACAATTGGACTCGCTGTCAATGATTGTGTGTGGGCACTTTAACCTAATCAGAAATGCTGTTATTTGCTTGGGCCTAGTTATATTATAATATGAATAAAAACTGTTATCAAACGAGTCTAATAATACTCCCCTAAGGATTACTGTAAAATTATCGGTGTTTTAGTAACTTATTGAAAGAACAAAATAAACAAATAAAACGTTATTGTTTTTTGTTTCATGGTTGTGGCATAAAAAGAAATATTATAGTAATTACAGGAACTAATAAAGTAAAAAGTATTATATTCATATGTGTAATTTGTTATAACTGGCCACCAAAATAAATGTTTAGAAGTTATACACATGCTCAGAGAACAAAATATTAGTTTAAAATACTTTTTTTTGTAAGCAGCTTTTGATACACAAATGAAGATGGTATGTAGTGATGTCATCAACCGCCCTTTTTTTCAGGTGGTTCACCATCTTAATTTATTAATAAAGTGCAGCCTTTAAGCAGCTATCATTTTAAAAGCATTTTTATGTGAATCACAGACGTTGGTTTCACAAAAAATAAATATACTAACTGTAATTTTCATAAATTAGTGTTTCGATAATGTAAAAATAGTTAAAAAGCAAATAATTTGTTGTGAAATGCCGAAAGTAATGACAACTCAACATACAGGAGCTGTATCTGAATAGTCTCAAAGATTATTGAGTTAATTATTATATACTTGATGAATTGACACTCCTTGTGTGTGTATCTGTGTATCAACCAATTCGAACAGCAAACCTGACCGCATCCTTAGGACCACAGTGCTACTAACTATCAGTGATCTCAAAAACCGTCAACCACCTATCAGACCTAATGAAATAAATAACCTACAGCGTTTAATATCAGCACCATTTTATGGTTTGCATCAACTGTTTTATTTGACAAAAATGATTGATGCTAATAAACAATTTGCTACTTTTGGTTATAATAAATGGTACTGTGGGCCTAGGTGTAGTTTGTTTAGTCAATTTCTCAAAATAACCAACTTCTTAATCTTATAAAACATGCCTGGTTTAGAAACCCGTGAAGTTGCAAGTCAAACACTGCACCAAGGACATAGTAACTACTTGGTGATTTAGATACTTGAACTCAAGTGCATGTGAGGGATGTTTTGGTATCATTGGTGACAATTTGGACGTATCTACACTCGGTAAGGTGATTACCGATGCAACTGTCAAGGGCTCTTGTCAAGACAACAACACCCAAATAGAGAATATGTATACATACATGGTCTTACAGATAACACAGTTTAGCAATGAACAGATGGTAACTTTTCCTGTCACCTACCGTAGACTCTATTAAACACCCTTGAGTGCTCAAGAAGTATGCGTGATAGTGTGCACATAAAGTGTATAAGTGTGTATGTCACAGACTATTCTAACACAACTTTGGTTGGAGCATGTTGTATCAAGTAAAAAGTATAGCAAAAACAATTGAGCCAAGATTAGATTCACAATCAATGTTTTTATTTTGAATTTATTTTACAGCACGAAGAATACCTCTATTAAGATTGTGTTCAGTTGTAGAAGAATTATTATTAAATCTACCACTCTTTGGAAATTTTATGAGAAATGGATTACAATTCAAATTAAAGCAATCAATAGTGTTCCAATTGACTAAATGTTATTATGAAATAAATATAATATAATAAACTCACAATAAACGTTATGAAGACAAAAAACACAAAGAAAATTTAAATAACCTTTATAGTATTAAAAAATTAGAAAAAAAGTGATTAATAAAACAGACCAGTAACCATTTTGGTATTTGGTTGTTAAAACCAAAGATAATAAACATAGAAATCATAATGGGGGGGAGGGGGGGCCTTGTAGAACACAAATCTTAGCGCTGAATTGGAAGGATTGTAAACTAATTTCCTATATTTTGTTTTCTGCATTGGTTCGTTGATAAGAGAAAATACACTATTTAGTATATAAATGTTGGTGTCGTTATCTTTAAATATAGCAAATATTTGAATTAAAGGTATTATATATATATAACCTAGTGTAGCAGTTGACGGTCGAGGATTATATATATGTATATATATTTATGATCATATTATTACATTATGAAATCCTCTTACCTGTAATCTTTGGCTATAATCGGAGAAAATATCAATTATTTCCAGTTAGCACTCTACTATTGCTATCTATAATTGGGAATCTTGATGTGAGTCTTTTTTTTCTTTTATGTTTGTTCCACTGGTAACATGTTATTACAAGCGGGCAGCGGCTAGTTTAAGTTGTGATATATCTTATCTTGACTAATTTTATTAAATGAACTACTGTATTGATATAAGTAAATTTATATATTTCATAGTTTTAATATTTGATTTATTATTATTAATATTGTTTATTTAAAGAGTTACCTAGCAACTCGTTATTTAAGTGGTATTTCCAAATATGTTTTTGTTATGCTTCCAATTAGAATAAATTTTTAATGTTCTGGAATAAAGAGAACATTTTAAATTAAAATTGGTGTTTCTATTGGGTTTTTTAATGGCTAGGAAGTAATCCTTAGCCATTGCCGGTTTAAATAGCACAATATAATTATGGTAAAGTTGAGTACCTATTAACAATAACTAAAGTGATTTTAAATGGAGTCCTAGTCCTCCATTGATAAATATATTATATTTGTTTTTGGAAATGTAAGATAATTTTAACTACCAGAGGGAAGTATTACCACGCCTTGTTGTTTTCCATGAAAAATAAGTTTAGTGAAATCAGCCCATTTTATATGTATAATAATTTAGAGCATCTTAACTCATTTAAAATATTTTATCCAAATAAATAAAAGCAAATTTTCAATCTCTTGAAAAGGTGTATTAAAACCTAATCAAACGTATGATAATATATAATACCTATATATATATTTATTTTAGTACTATGTTTTACTACCGATTCAGGTTTTACGCTAGTAGGTTAAGGATAAGGAAGGTTGAATTTTAGAATAAATGTACTCGCGTTTGAATGAAGGAAGAGTGAAAAATCACCCTCAGTAGATCCGACCCGTATTCGAACCCTCAATCTCCCTGTCATCAGAAGTCTAAATCTATTTCAAGAGTGACACCTTAAACCATGCAGCTATCGAAGCAGGATACGTTATTAGTGAGTGTGTGTGTAACCCGAGTAGATAGTAAGACATGATGATCAAATTATATATATATATATATGGAATAGATAAATGGACATTTCGAGAAATTCTCATTAGCTACATACCTGCAGGTGACCTGGCGGTCTAGGAGTAAGGTGTCAGACTTCTGTGCTGGCGGCCGGGTTCAATCCTTGGTCCCGGCACAGATTTATCTGATTACCAAACCCTTCCTTCACCTCTGACAAGACATCTTGTGAATGTGGGGAATGCCAGGCCTCCACCGTGGTTCGGATTCCACGTTAAACTGTAGGTCCTCCATTTCATCTCACAATCACCCTACCATTACACATTAGCGTAAGTGTGTATAATCCGAACGGGTAGTAAGACGCGGTGCTAATAATAATAATATATCCCTGCAATACTAATTCATACATACTATGAATCAATAATAACAAATTTATGTTGTTCATATTATTTATAGTAAAGATAAATTTTAATTTCAATGAAATATAGCATTAGTTTATATTTACAATGGTGAGACCTTATCGCCAGCCCCCCTCCACCCTCCACTGGTTACAGACCAGTCTAATTAAAACATAAGTATAATGTATTTAACTATTTATAGAAACACTGTACAATCATTTTTCTACATGGTCTTCTTAGACATTTCCAAGCCATTAAGTAGTAATTAATTGAAAACATAAGTATAGTTAGAGGAGGAAGTGTTAAAATTATGGGAAATTATCTAGTAATAGTAACACATTTCTTAATTGAGATTAAGTAATATATTAGTATTGGAAGTGACAAGCATGACACGCGAGGTTACGGTGTACCAGAGACGGGTGTTATTCTTTTCAGGTAAGTCGTTGACCACTCCTATAATATTCAGCTTCTTAAACTTGAATTTTTGTTTTAATGTAAGTTTCAAAACACCCATGGCCTTACACCCAACAAAGTGCTTAGATGTGTTGCAGACATCCAGAAATTCGACGCTATTCATGAAAGGGTTTGTAAGTTTAAAATATGCTTTCTGCCAAAATTGAGGTGAAAGGTATCAACATGCACCAATTAATTTCAAAACTTGATTAGTTTTATAATAAAAAAAATAAAAAATGATCATGAAAAGGTGAAATTACCTGATTTTTAACGTTTCACTCAAAATGGCGCGTTTCTTGGAACAAAGTATGATTGGAAATTTAGATTTTGCCTTCCTCAATAAAATAAAGAGGATCATTACAGAACATTTTAATATAACAGTTATTAGATTTAGTAACTCTGAACTGCTTTTCACTTAAAGTACCACAGTGTGAAGATATTCCCCTTTGAGTAAACAGACTCCTTTACATATTTTATACACTATTAGCATAAAATTACAGTAAGTTTGAAAGTTAAAGGTAACGTTAAATCACCCTGTCAACAGGAAAAAAATTATGTGAAATACCAGTAGTTGCATGTTGTGACATGTGAGAATTATCCCTCCTCTCACTGCTTTGGGAGTGTAAAATATGTGAAATACCAGCAGTTGCATGTTGTGACATGTGAGAATTAACCCTCCTCTCACTGCTTTTGTAACGTAAAATATGTGAAATACCAGTAGTTGCATGTTGTGACATGTGAGAATTATCCCTCCTCTCACTACTTTGGGAATGTAAAATATGTGAAATACCAGCAGTTGCATGTTGTGACATGTGAGAATTATCCCTCCTCTCACTGCTTTGGGAGTGTAAAATATGTGAAATACCAGTAGTTGCATGTTGTGACATGTGAGAATTATTCCTCCTCTCACTGCTTTGGGAGTGTAAAATAATATAACCGTAAATGATGATGGTAACATTAATGTATTGCCCTGTAATTGTAATTATTGCCCTATCATCCGTTTGGGCGGTACGCTTATGTAGTAATTAACGTAATGTGTCTGGGATGAAGAAGGATGGGTTTATAGGAAGTGTACCTACATTTGCTTGGAGGGAGAGTGAAAACTACTTAGCGAAAACCATCCTCAGTACACCTGACTAATATTCAAACCTCGATCTCATCATTGGCAGTTTAGTCTACTGCAAGAGTGACACCTTACACCATTCAACCACCAAAGCCGGTGCCATCCGTGTTGAATGGGTTTTCTTTACTTATAAAGTTAATTTCTAATGTACTGTCATTGTATAATGTATGGTCATATTTTTTTACATATTGTGTAGAGAATTTTTTGCTCTAAGTGTTCTTTAACTCACAACTTTACTTCTTTGATATATTTCCTCTTGATTTCTGTATAGACCAGTTTCTCGGTAAACCTAGGTAGTCCGGCTTTCATCCACAGGACTGTCCTTAGCATACGTGGAGTCCTGGGCAAACTTGATTCGCGGGGTTCTCACTTTCCATAAACAATAGTTAAATGGTTAGTTTTTGTTTTATGTTAGTACAGTTGTTTGTGCATGTATACTGGTACCAATTTTCAGCTGTGTACAGTATCAAGAAATGCTTTAAAAAGTAGATAAATGCAATAATGCTAGAAGCCGTGTTTTTATACATAATAGGGTGTATTTCTCCTCAACCCTTGGTTCGATTTTCTTCCCCAACAAAATTGATCTGTATAAAGTTACAAAGGACAACTATGCCAAGTTTGAATTAAATCAATTGATGCGTTCTAAAGTTATCGTGAGACATATCCACCACAGGCAGACAAATCGAAATCAATGGAGTTAAAACAGACCTTACTCCACTCGTTAAATATGTCAAACCGCATTGTCATGTTTCGACTTTTCACTCTGACAATATTCGCTAGACTGTCTATATTGAGAGTCTACCAAACGAGTGCTTAGTTAAAATTTTCTCACCATAACTTGTTTTGGTCTCTTTGTCGTTCAAGCAAGTGCAGGGCCCTGTGGGGTTGCATCGTTTGCACACACCTAAGGGCAGGCCTCCCCTTCCATCCACATCAAGTAATCAGGGCTAACTTTGTATATGAAATACAAATTTAAATAATCTAATAAATTAATTAAATAAAGTAATGTAATGTTAGAAAAAACTAAGAGTGTAAACTATTTTATTTAAGGAATATATAGGAAATATAATAAAAAGTCATCTGAAATGTTTTTATTGAATGTTAATGTAAAACCCCTTTAATTAAGCAGACCAAATTTAAAACAAATGCTAGGCATTGCTTGTACATTATAATAGCAGTGTGATATAAATGTTAAAAAATGTATTGGCAAGATATCAAAGCTCTTTGAAACATGTTTAAAAGAAATGGTGTGATAGTTTTAAGTACAAAGCCTAAAAATGTACAGTTTTAAACATCTATAATATTTTATATAATAAATTCAAATAATATTCATCTTATACAGACCTAACTAATTACTAACTTCAACAATTCAAAATCCAAAATGTTTATTCTAACTTTTATTGCACTGTTCCTAGTCAAGTAAAATCTCAAAAGAGATTTATATAAAAACAAAGATAACATTATTGAATATCAATGCAGTATATATTTACACAAATAGAATGGGTTTTACCTCAATATAATAATACCATCAACAGTAAAAGTGAATATACAAACAATATTTTTACATACCAAAGTGAATCGCCACTTAAAAAGACCTTTCATTTTATCTAAACTGAACAAGTTTTGATAACTTTTCCAAAGTTGAAAATAATATAAAGCCAGTATGGTTATAGTAAAACGCCAAACAATCTATTTTTTATAAAAAGAATTAAAAAGACTTCACGGCGTGAGCTCGCGATTGAGCTGCACCAAACTAGTGGCCGCCACCGTAGGTGATATTAGTGCTAACATTTGCAGATAGAGAGTATCATGTGGTCAGCACAATAAACCTTCCAGTCGTTTATCTCAGTTTTCTAGACCAGAACCACTACCTATTATTTATTCAAGTAGCTCCTCATTTGTCCTCACAAGGGTTGAGTATGAGCCTGTTCTAGATCCAATTCTTCACAGAGAAATTCTGGAAGTGCCAAGGATCGAACCCAAGAACTCTGGCCACCAAACCACAATATATTTACAATAAAAATAAAATATAGGCCTATTTATAATACATTTTTACAATTGGAATGACTCCTTTAAATGTAAATTACAATGTAGACTTGACTAATGTTCAATATATGTATTATTATCTCAACCTAAAGTACACTTCAAGTCAATAAAATAAATATATATATTATAACAAACAATAAAACTTGTATATAAAAACTATATAACAGTACAATTAAATTTGAAGATCTTTCATGGATATTTTCCCCGATATAAAGAGAATAAAATTATTTACATCATTTTACATACCTACATATGAGCATAAATATTTAAGAAACCATCCAAAGCCCACACCAAGTTAATATATATTTATATATACATGATTAAAGAATTAAAGTATATTACAAAATAGTACCTCTAGGTACCTAGAGGTACTATTTTAAACAACTTTTTAAAATGTACAAACAATTTACACCGAGCTATTAATAAGACACTTTCCAATAGAAATATGTCCGTGGTCGTGCGTTAAAAATAAAACATGTTTTCTTACATAATTCACGAGTACCGTTATAACGGTGGTGCAGAGACCAGGATCAACTTTCACTCTCTGCAGCATCCAGCCTTGAGAGCCGAAAAATAAAAGTATTACCTCAAGAATGTAGAGGTCAACCACGTTATTGATTTTTCATTTTAAAACTGTGTAACATTTCACGAAAACCCATTTCTTATCAAATGTGATAGTAGCACACGATTATGTACATAAATCTAAATAAATCAATTAAAATGAGTTAATTAAAATTGTCATAATTAAGGTGTTGATTATGAAATAACTTTTTAAAATTTTAATTTCATTTAATGACAGTGATGACAACACCTATTATTCTTCTCTATCATATTTTTATCAACTTGTGAATAATACAATTTTATTTTATGAAAAATCAACATATATTTAGAACATTGTTGGAATGATTTGTTCAAATTTTTAGTTTGCCAAAGATTTGCCCTTTGCCTTATGGAAACACTTAAAATTTATTTTATGGCATTTTGATTTCTGATTACCACGCCAATCAAGATACTCTTTTTTTTTTTAAATCATTGCTTTTCTAAATGGTTGTTTTAACTGTAAATTATATTTTCCTACAAACCTTTGTTTAATGTTTTCCTTAGTATTTAATTTAAAAACTAATATGTTGAAACCAATTTTCTTAATAGAACAATTAAATTGTGATAGTTTATAAAATAAACACAACATGTGAACCAGAGTGTGTACAATTTACTGCCTGCAGTATTTTTTATTCTATTCCCCCCCCCACCCCCCCAAATATCTAAATTTAATTTTTGTTTCTCGAGTATTAATGCAAAATGTATAGGAACTTAAAAGAGCACTTGAACAATTTAGCGACCAACTTTCATATTAAGTTAGGTTTAATGGACTTCAATGAACACTGTAATTTGTATCGCCATTGGCAATGCCATTAGCAGTACAGTTAGAGGTACTACCATTGGTGATACCATTGGTAGGACCGTTAGGGATGATACCATTGCTAGGACCATTAGACTTACTACCATTGGTGATACCATTGGTAGTACCGTTGGTAGTACCATTGGTAGTACCGTTGGTAGTACCATTGCAGGTACTGTGTGTGTTTCCATTGGTCATCAGAGTTTCACCTTCCGATCTCAAGATAATCGGCGAGCGCATCTTCTTGTTTGCGACTAGGGATCTGAGGTTTTCACCTGCATACGAGAGTAAGGGAGAGATCTCGCAAATGAAATCTTTGCTGTCAACAATCGTGGCACCAGCCGCTTCTATATAGCGTCTGTGCAAAGCCATCAGATCGCTGCGGGCTGTAGCGGGACACTCCTTGCCCGCCGAATCAGAGTTTTTGAGGGGACTGAACCCCACAGAGCGCTCCACCTCCCAAGTGACAAAACGCTCTGCATACGGGAACACGTCGAAAACAAACTTCTCCATCTTGATTCCGTTGGGTTTCTCAGGTTTGTAGGAGCTGCCGTCGGTATCAACGTATGGGATCTTCTTCTTTGCGACGTGAAGTTTCAAATCCTTCTCATGTTCGTCTGCGATATTCCTAAGGAACTGTCTGGTGAAGAAGTGGTTACAGATGCTCCCGGCACTAAAAGTGAGTCGGCCGTCATTGTTTCTTTTCTCTGCTGTTTTCTGAGTGATCTCACTGTATTCTACAACTTGGAACCTGCCCCCGACCTCGCACACCACGCCCACCGCCTCAGTGGGGTTCACTTTTTCCACCACTTTAGCACCGCAATCCGCCCCTTTCTTGATACAGTAACCTATAAACACCGGATCCGCCACCTTCACCAGAATATTGTCCACCGCGTATGCATGAAGATACTCAACTCCTCTTCGTTCCATATCGTCCAGAACCTTTTGATCCCGCAACGCTTTGTAGATCCCACCGTTCCCATCTGGAGCTTTAGCTAACTTCGATTTACTGTCCATTATGATCTTGCCTTCAAAAGTGAAGCAAGGCAGTAGACCTTGTTCAAACATAACCACATTTTCCTTTTTAAGTCCAAAGTAATTGTGTTTCTCAAAGTAATGAATGGTCGGTTCCATGGTAGCTTCGCTGGTCATTATGTACCAGGTGATGGTGCCCCGACCACCCGTCCGGTGGTACGCCAGGTCTTCCAATCTCCGGATTCTTTCCGCCTGGATGTGGTACAGGCTCTTGCGGGAAGGTAGACCAACATCGTACATACCTTTCGGGTAGGTCACACCGAGTCTGGTACCCTGCCCTCCGGCCATAAGTAGAACGCCGACTTTCCCCAGTGAAATCTGTCTCAAACCTTCGTCCTCGTAGGCTGTCAACTCGTCGGGGGTCGATCTAAGGACCGAACCGTGAATGTTAGAGGGGATGGGCTTCATCCTGTCATCCAGTTTCTGTTGGTCGACACTCAGCGATTCGATGGCACGTCCGAAATACGATACAACCTCTGCCACGTTCACCTCTTTGATGTCATCGTAAAGATGTTTCCGATCAGACTCGGATAATTCGTCCAAGAACTGTAAAACGTGNACGTTTCCGATCAGACTCGGATAATTCGTCCAAGAACTGTAAAACGTGATCCTGTCCATACCTAACCAGATCTCTCCTCAACTGGTCAAAGTCTGTCATAGTTTACTTTTAACAATTTCGAACAAGAAGGGGGAATTTGTAAACACACGGATTATTTGAACACGTAATTTTCACCCGCGGATACGAAACAGATGTTCGCTGGTCGAAGAGTTGAAGTACTCTGTTTACCAACTCTGTGTTCCGTGACATTTGACGTGCCAAGATACGGACGACTGTTTCCATGAAAACTTGTTTCAACGCCTCATAGATGTCTTACTTGCATGTTCATAATACTGAAATATCAGCCAGGGCAGCCTTGATGTCTGCTATCCCCTCAATAATTGTATATTTAATTACGTAGACTATAAGGTAGCGTGGCCGAGCGGTCTAAGGCGCTGGTTTTAGGCACCAGTCCGAAAGGGCGTGGGTTCGAAT